>CP092867.1:96545992-96819780 GCA_030710605.1 Cordylochernes scorpioides
GTTTGATGAATATTTTTTGCCTGGTGTGTATAATTTGGAATCCAATTCTTAATATTACCTCTTGGTATTGAAACTTTGGCTGCTTTAATAATGGTGTTTTTGAAAGATATCCAATTAGCCTTTTTGAAGTTCCAGAATTTTTTTTAATTGAGCTGGTTTTGGTCTTGGTGCTAATTTCAATCAAATTAGGCAAATGATCACTTCCAATACTTTTAATATTTGCCATTTGCATTTGTGGAAAATGTCAGGATAGTAAAATCTTATATCAAGTGCTTGTGCAGTATTATAGCTGTAGGAATGATGGGTAGGATTCCCATCATTTAAGCACATGAAGGCATTGTCGTTAAATATGTTTGATAGTATTTTGCCTCTTGAGTTTGGCGTGGAACATCCCCATAGTTGATTTTTGGCATTAAGGTCACCTACAATAATAGTGTTGCCTGTAAGAAATTGAGCCATTTTTCATCGTCAATAGGTTTATTGTTTGTAGGGTGATACATATTGTATATGTTGATGGCTTTGTTTTGATTGTGGTAGACTTTGATACCTTGGGCTTCGAGGTCTGATGTGTTAACAGCTATGTCCTCATAGTACAAATCCTTGATTAAAAATGCTAGGTCACCCCCTTTAACAGTATATACAGATGGATCTTCTGACCTTAGCCTGAGTAATGGAGGGGCCGGAATTAACATAATACTGCAAGATGGAACACACATCAAAATCAAAGAAGGAGCAGGACAGATTTCGTCGAACTTCACTTGTGAACTGACAGCTATCTGGAAAGCCCTTGATGTATGCCTTAACCAACCATCCCTGCATCAAGCAGAAGGGATTTTAATATACAGCGACTCAATATCCGCTCTAGAAGCAATTCAGAAGGGCAATACTAAAATCACACAGAAAATACACTCGTTACTTACCCAACTGGAACCATTGGAGAAGAACTGCATTCTACAAAGGATTCCTGCCCATGTTGGGATCGGGGGTAATGAAATGGCATTTGAATTGGCTAAGGAAGCCAGAAAGTTGGGCCAAAGGAAAGAACAAATGTCATTATTTGACGCTGATGCTTTGTCAAAATACAAGATAATTAAACAAAAAATAAGAAAAGATCAAAATGCTAAATAAACTATGAGAGAAAAATGACAAAACCTATAACAAGACTTAGAACAAAACACTCTATAAAGGAATGACAATACATCCAGATGGCACAAGAAACCTATAGGACATGCAACAACTGTCCTTAGTGGAACTAACACCTACATACATATTCTCATACCCAGAAATGGCCGCAGACTTGCAGAAAATTGACACAGACCCAGAGCAGCAGCTTTACACACCCAAGATAGTGGATATTGCTGTTGCTGTGATGGAGATGCATGGAGACATCTGAGACTCTTTAATGGACACGACAACAACAGCAACGGCATTCCAGAGTAAAATAAATTATCAGGGATAGATACCTATTTTTCAAATGAATTAAAATAAATATAATAGATACTAAGAGAAAGTTGAATTAAAAAAAAATAGAAATTTATTATCTTCGAAAACAAACCGTATCTAAAATATCTTTTTTTTTTCGCTACATGTTTTAATTTGCATATACCTATTTTACATATCTCAGATTGTATTTAAAAATCGTTAACCATTTCTTCTAACTTTTGGCGAAATGGTGTTTTATTAATTTATCATTTGATATTATTAGGGTTCTTTCCTGATATTCAAAAAGGAAAAATACGTGTCGTTCAGTTATATTTTTCAATTTATCAAACAATTTGGCCGCTGAATCGCCGATTCTGGTAGAGCGCCATCTAGCGAATAAAGTTGTAACTAAAATCAATTTCGAATTTTTCATTATTTGCCATAAAAAATCCCATTGCATCCTGAACCCAATGGTGTTTACCGCATTGCTCTAGCGCAAATATTCGCGGAGTTATTAATTTTTAAAGTTGTGCGGGACTTTTGGATCACCCTGTATTTTGCCTCTTGGGTTTGGCGTGGAACATCCCCATAGTTGATGTTTGGCATTAAGGTCACCTACAATAAGAGTTGTCTGTAAGAAATTGAGCCATTGTTCCATCGTCAATAAGTGTATTGTTTAGAGGGTGATACATATTGTATATGTTGATGGCTTTGTTTTGATTGAGGTAGACTTTGATATCTTGGGCTTCGAGGTCTAATGTGTTTGAAATATTAACGGCTATGTCCTCATAGTACAAATTCTTGATTAAAAATGCTAGGCCACCCCCTTCAACAGCATATACAGATCGATCTTCAGAACTTACCCTGAGTTATGGAGGGGCAGGAATTAACATAATACTGCAAGATGGAACGCACATCAAAATCAAAGAAGGAGCAGGACAGATTTCGTCAAACTTCACTTGTGAACTGACAGCTATCTGGAAAGCCCTTGATGTATGCCTTAACCAACCATCCCTGCATCAAGTAGAAGAAAATTTAATATACAGTGACTCCATATCCGCTCTAGAAGCAATTCAGAAGGGCAATACTAAAATCACACAGAAAATACACTCGTTACTTATCCAACTGGAACCATTGGAGAATAACTGCATTCTACAATGGATCCCTGCCCATGCTGGGATCGGGGGTAATGAAATGGCATTTGAATTGGCAAAGGAAGCCAGAAAGTTGAGCCAAAGGAAAGAACAAATGTCATTATTTGACGCTGATTTTTTGTCAAAATACAAGATAATTAAACAATAAATAAGAAGAGATCAAAATGCGAAATAAACTCTGAGAGAAAAATGACAAAAACTATAACAAGACTTAGAACAAAACACTATAAGGGAATAACAATACATCCAGATGGCACAATAACCTATAGGGCATGCAACAATTGCCCTGGTGTAGAACTTACACCTACCCACATATTCTCATAGCCAGCAATGGCCGCAGCCTTGCAGAAAATTGACATAGACCCAGAGCAGCAGCTTTACACACCCAAGATAGTGGGCATTGCTGCTGCTGTGATGGAGATGCATGAAGACATCTGAGGCTTTTTATTGGACACGACAACAACAACGGCATTCCAGAGTAAAATAAATTATCAGAGATAGATACATATTTTTCATATGAATTAAAATAAATATAATCGATACTGAGAGAGAGTTGAATTAAAAATATTAGAAATTTATTATCTTCGTAAACAAACCGTATCTAAAATATCAATTTTTTTTTTTGCTACATGTTTAATTTGCATTTACCTATTTTACATATCTCTGATTGTATTTAAAATTGTTAACCAATTCTTCATACTTTTTGCGAAGTGGTGTTTTATTAATTTGTTATTTGATGTTATTAGGGTTCTTTCCTGGTATTCAAAAAGGAAAAATACGTGTCGATCAGTTATATTTTTCAATTTATCAAACAATTTGGCCGCTGAATCTCTGATTCTGGTAGTGCGCCATCTGGCGAATAAAATTGTAACTAAAATCAATTTCGAATTTTTCATTATTTGCCATAAAAAATCCCATTGCATCCTGAACACAATGGTGTTTACCGCATTGCTCTAGCGCAAATATTCGCGGAGTTATTAATTTTTAAAATAGTGCGGGACTTTTGGATCACCCTGTATTCTGACCAAAATCTATCTGTGAACTTCACACAGTGAACTTCACACAGACAGAATAAGGCAATTATATAAGTAGATTTACTCTTCTTTGTTGGCTTTTTATCTTACATTCATTCTTCATTGTTGGCTTTTTATATTACATTTACTATTCATTGTTGGCTTTTTATCTTACATTCACTCTTCATTGTTGGCTTTTTATCTTACATTCATTCTTCATTGTTGGCTTTTTATATTACATTTACTATTCATTGTTGGCTTTTTATCTTACATTCACTCTTCATTGTTGGCTTTTTATCTTACATTCATTCTTCATTGTTGGCTTTTTATATTACATTCACTCTTCATTGTTGGCTTTTTATTTTACATTCATTCTTCATTGTTGGCTTTTTATATTACATTTACTCTTCATTGTTGGCTTTTTATCTTACATTCACTCTTCATTGTTGGCTTTTAATCTTACATTCACTCTTCATTGTTGGCTTTTTATATTATATTTTTAGATTGAGATTATTAGCTAGTATGTAAAAATATTAACTCTGTTGAAATTTAATTTTGTATTTATATATAAATAAAATTAACTGTTGATTTTTTTTGTATTTAATCGATAACAGCGAAGTTACGCATGTTAATGTTAGGGAAAAATATTTTGACGTTAAGCAAAACCTGCTCCATCTCGTTTTACATAAATGTTGAAAATTTGGTCGAAATTGATGCATTGTAACGAAAGTTTTTAGTGATGTCCTCTTATGAAATTTGCATTTTATTAATATAGATATACCCTTTTTTTTTAGCTTATCCCTTGTACACTTGGTAAAGGCCATGATAATCATGGTGGATAGAAGTAGGCGACTGCTTTTACTGTAAGTACACCATATGTCTACACATGTGAAAAGCAGTTCGACTTTGCGCTTACAAATGTGCCAGAGCCCCATTTGGTTACTTGCACTCGCTGGTGGGGTTGAACTTTGGCAAGAATCGGGGGCCATTGGAGATTTTTTTTTTATCAGAAAAAAAGTGTCCAATGCGGGAATCGAACCCGGGTCGTAGCGGTCGAAAACCAGCGGTTTAGACCATCTTTCCATCGACCCCATATATAACCTTAATGAAATCAACTAAACCAGAACGTTGAAAGTGGAAAAGAATAAAAAAGAAATCCCTTTTAAATATCAAGAAAGCCATGAAAAAGCTTTCCAAAAACAAGATTCCTAAAGCCCCAAGATTCCAGACCTAAAGACATTGATACAATAACATAATTGTAAATGAACCATTGTACGTATATGCTCACCCTCCATATTTACATGATGAACTGGGTTTTTGTTTTAGCGGCACCCAATAAACTTATTTTAAACTGGAACTGGAGCTTTATATAACACATATTTTGTTATTTTATTCTTAATTGGTGAAAAAAATACCCATTTGTGAGAATGTGAAAAAATACATGTACAGTAGAACCTCCTTGTAAAGGAAACCTAATTGTAGAGCCAAAGTGTCCTTTAGGGAGAGGTGTCCTCTTACCGTAGAGTTGTTAAATTGTAAAAATAGTAATTTTGCGAATAAAACTGTCCTTTGTGGAGAGGTGGCCGCTAAAGGGAGGTTCTACTGTATATAGAGTTTGCTTGTATATTGATACTTTTGTGATATTATTAATAAAATATCTTCAAATATAAAAAATTGAGTTCTCCCATTATTTTAAATGAATGAGAATACACATACACAACCATCTTCAATATCTAAAACCTGCCATTTCTCAGAAGCTGAAAGATTCCAGATTACAATGCCCTTGATAAAGGTGGCAGCGAGTTTCCGAAATGTGGGGTCAACAATAAATAAAAATAAAATTGATTGATGCAGCAACGTATTCATTTATAACAAGCTGAGAAACTTACAAAAGGATGGCCTCAGGGTGGACCTTTATTATGGAATATATTGGGTTTTTTTTTTTTTTTGCTTATCCTTAGTACACGTGGTACAGGCCATTATAATCATGGTGGGTAGAAGTTAGCGCCTGCTTTTACTGTAAGTGTACCACATATCTACAGATCTACCTCTTTGGTAGATTGTCAAGATTCCATTAGATCCCGTGTGGATCTCATGGAATAAAGTCCGCCCTAGACTGACGAGGGCCATTAGCCCGAAACCATGGTATCTAGGTGGACGCTAAAGCTGGTGCTGTGGCTTTGTCATCGACCCGAGGCCACTAGTTGCGGCGACGATCAATAGATGGCGTCAGGTTTTGACGTTTATTTTGACGGGAGAGGCGCCCTATGCTTCTATGGATCTACAGATGTGAAAAGCAGTTCGACTTTGCACTTACAAATGTGTCAGAGCCCCGTTTTGTTACTTGCACTTGCTGGTGGGGTTGGACTTTTGCAAGAATCGGGGGATATTGGAGCATTTTTTTTTTTTATCAGAAAAAGTGCCCAATGCGGGAATCGAACCCGGGTCATAGCGGTCGAAAACCAACGATTCAGACCTCCTTCCACCGACCCCTTGGAATATATTGTTAAATTACTTAATGATTTGGTTTGAATCCCCGAGAGCTGAAATTTTCTTTCTGCAGACGACGTTTCCTCTTTTTTTTCTGGAACAAACTATCGAGGGATTAAATACTTTAGAACATGTCAATCTTTGATGTAATAAAAACACAGTATTTAATATCGTTTTGAAAAAATAGAGCAATCATATAAATAAATCTTTAATTAAAAAGGCATATATTGGATCAAAATATAATTTATTTTAACAATATTTTAGTTGGCTGAACGCCAACCTTTATCAAGGTATTATAACATAATATATGGATATGTTATATACGCCAACCGTCGCCAAACGTCAGTACGACTAGTCGACAACTATCAAACAACAACAACTATCTACAGCTAGAGAATATTGAACAAGAAAGCTAAGGAATGTTTATGATGATTTCACAAATTCATAGTAATATCTGTGTTAAATGTTTTCATTGGATAATTAAATTAAATAATAAATTATTTCTTCGCCACAATATACTAACGATTGTGCCCGACTATGTTCGGTTTTTACCCGAGTGAAAGTTTGCCAACATTTGTTTGAATAATAATTTCGGGACAAACATCCACTCCCTCTACTTAATCTATTCTTTTAAAGGTAAATTGATGTTCGATTCTATTCTCCACTAAAACTACTGAATAGACCATTGTAAAATGTTGAATGAAGTTAGATAGATATATAGGTTAGTTTATAAGAGCTCTTCTATATCTCTCAAATTCTAGAAAATTAAACAAACCATTTTGAAGATAATTTGTTGATTGGAAGTTTGATTAGAAATTATATAGGAGACAGAGGCAATTTTGTCCACATTTGTACACATTCGTGTCTTCAATAAAGGTCACTGTAATATATTTTAGAGCTATTGTCTGAATCCCGATATATACATGCTGAAAGGTACAACTTCCTTAAATTTTGTCCATGAGTGTATATTGGTTATCTCGTGTTTCTTCAATAAAGGTCACTGTAATATCTTTCAGAGTTATTGTCTGAATCCCGACATATACATGCTAAAAGGTACAACTTCCTTAAGTTTTGTCCATGAGTGTATATTGGTTATCTCGTGTCTTCAATAAAGGTCACTGTAATATCTTTCAGAGTTATTGTCTGAATCCCGATATATACATGCTAAAAGGTACAACTTCCTTAAGTTTTGTCCATGAGTGTATATTGGTTATCTCGTGTGTCTTCAATAAAGGTCACTGTAATATCTTTCAGAGTTATTGTCTGAATCCCGATATATACATGCTAAAAGGTACAACTTCCTTAAGTTTTGTCCATGAGTGTATATTGGTTATCTCGTGTGTCTTCAATAAAGGTCACTGTAATATCTTTCAGAGTTATTGTCTGAATCCCGATATATACATGCTAAAAGGTACAACTTACTTAAGTTTTGTCCATGAGTGTATATTGGTTATCTCGTGTGTCTTCAATAAAGGTCACTAATATATTTCAGAGTTATTGTCTCAATCCCGATATACATGCTAAAAGGTACAACTTCCTTTAGTTTTGTCCATTAATTATGTGCCTTGGAAAAGATATAGCTACATCAACCACAATGATTTATTCAGTTCCCGATGTTTAATGACTCGCTTTCACTCTCCTAAGTGACATTTTAATCCTATAATAGGAAATAATAGAAAATAGGATTAAAAAATAAGCATTCCCTTGAGGAGAATGACATCGAATCACTGGAACGTTGAGAACTAAATAAAAAACTGGTTATCTAGCCATATAGTTTCCAAACAAACCATTTTGCATATTGTTAAGTTATAACAAATTATAATATTTATTATTCAATTAAAAAGGCATATATTGGATCAAAATATCAATTATTTCACCAATATTTCAGTTGGCTGAACACCAACCTTTATCAAGGTATTATAACATTAATAAATAATCATATTATATAATATTTAATAATGTTATAAAAAACACTGTAAAATATTATAATACCTTGATAAAGGTTGGTGTTCAGCCAACTGAAATATTGGTAAAATTAATGATATTTTGATCCAATATATGTCTTTTAAATTGAAGATTTATTTATGGATTGCTCTATTTTCAAAATATTTATTATATACTGACTCTAAAGGGCCCAGTTTTGCCCAGCTTCTCCCCTAGCGAATGTTTGCCAAGTAATTATTGTTTTAACAAATGTTATTTATCATTCTAATATTATAGTTGCCACATTAGGAATCCAAATAATGACCCATTATTACTATCATCATGTTGTTTCATTTCAAAATTTGTGATTTTTCAAATGATTTCACTTTAGAGTGAGATAATAAGACACAATCAGAATAAATAATATTTGTTGAAGCATTCTTCGTTGGACAAATATTCACTCGGGGAGAATCCGGGCGAATCCCACTCATGGCATGTAATTGTAAAAATGTTATTTGATTTAAGAAACAGCATTTTATTATAATAAATTCTCTCTAATAAAATCCACTATTCTCAAGCCGTTAATGTTTTCATCACGTAAAAAAAAGGTTCAAGCGTTCCTAAACACACACACAACACTCACTCTAATATTATTATCTACATATACACTCGGGTAAAAATGCACTCGAATAAATCCCGAATATTTACCTGGGTCATTCAGCTAGTTTCAATAATTTGTCTATACAATAGTTTTTCTGAAGAACAGTAACAAAAATATCTTCTTTTTTTTATCTTGATAGAAGAATAGATTCAGTAGTTTGAGAATTTATATTATGCGTGAAAGATAAATTTCAAATTTCCCAGTGATAATAAAGGCAATTATTAATATTATTTGCTTATTCCTAGTACACGTAGTACAGGCCATGATAATCATGGTGGGTAGTTAGCGACTGCTTTTACTGTAAGTGCACCACATGTCTACACATGTGAAAAGCAGTTCGACTTTGCATTTACAAATGTGCCAGAGCCCCGTTTTGTTACTTGCACTCGCTGGTGGGGTTGGACTTTTGCAAGAATCGGGGGTCATTGGATCATTTTTTTTTTAATCAGAAAAAAGTGCCCAATGCGGGAATCGAACCCGGGTCGTAGCGGTCGAAAACCAACGGTTTAGACCATCCTTCCACTGACCCCCCGAAAGTCAAAATTATGATGATATTAATCATAATTGATACTTGATGATAATCATCATCCTCATCGCTTTAGGGAAATTCTAAAACTATGCCAGGGTTATATCCGAGTGGTGTCAGAAAATATTGTTTTATAACAAATATTAGTCAGTTACTTATAGAATTATTATTCCTGATAGTAGTTGTGGTAATCACAGAATAATACAGTGATATATCTTCTCATCATATATTTGTAATAATTTTCTGACTCCAAAAATTTTGTGTTTACCCATCGAACATGATGCATTCATCCGTCGCGCAGAATAAAAAGGGATGCGTTCAGGACTTAGGCAGATGGTCCTGTTCGAAAAGTAAGAACCACCACATGATGCAGTAATATTATAGTCACCATTTTCTGATTTAAAATATGTAAATTATTCTAGTAATTGGTTCTTTTGAATATTCCTTGGATGAAAATGTCACAAAGACTCCTTCCAGACTTAACTTTATATCCTGTTAGAATTTCAGTCAGATTGGTTAAATATTGAGCAAACTTATAAAGGGAACAAATAAATATACGTACGTAAGTTGACTTTTATATAGAGATTTAATTTTTCCTGCATATCTAAATTGCATAAAAATATTCAAAAATGTTGTTTAGGGTCCAAACCGGGCAATACTTAAGCCGAGCCCATTTCTTCTAATGGTGAAGTAGTAATTTTGAATAATTTGTGCTAAGCATCCTTGTGTACATAAACTTACGTTATTTAAAAATTTCATTTGTCGTATTTTTTTCTCATGCTAACGATCGGCTAGAGTAATTCCCGAGTTGCAATCCCCCGTATTAAGAGAACGGTAATCCTCATATTCGCTATAAAAGAATTACAGGTCAGGAAGAAGAGATTCTTTATATTAGAGGACGATGGTACAAGCTTGTACGATCCTTCTCTTATAAAATAATCTATTTTCCCTGACTTGTATTTCTTCTTTTATAATTCCCCGCATTCTCCAGACATACGAGTATTCCAGGTTCTGAAGTATGTTAGGAATGTAAAATATTCAAGAAAAAAGTTGCATTTTGGGAGAATCTCTATGATTTATATTTATCCACACACACACACGCCCCTCATCCGAGAGGCCTTCAACATCATCGGGCGGCCCCCTGACTTGCAGGCTTGGATCTTCGGGTCCGGCCTTGAGGACGACGCCCTGACCATCATCGCGTCGGCAAAGTTACGGATCTACCGCAACTTTGTTCAGGTTGGGCTCGGTGGAGTGGAGGACCTGCTCATCGCCTGGAGGAGAACACTCGCACGCCGAGGATGCCTTCCTTCATCATCTGTTATATAATTTCCTTTGTATATATTTTAATTTCTCTATTTATTAATATATTATTTTCTTATCTTAATATTTCTACTAAATAACTCTTGTTGAGTGTAAAAATGACAAGATATCAATAAAATTGTTTTAATTGTCAAAAAAAAAAATTGTCACACACACAAAAGTATAAATATATCAAATAGTATTTGATAGCGATTACACAAACCATCAATCTATCAATAAATGATCCTTTAATACAAAGCAATAACGCGCTATCTATATACATCAAATTAAAACATTAAGACGCGAATGTTTCTTTTCACACATCAACCAAACTTCTACTGTCCTTACTGCGATGTCAAAATATATTAATTTATGCCTAACTGGCCTTGTACTTATTGTTTGTGAAAGAGCATTGCTCGATGCAAATATTTATATGTAATTCTACTGTCCAAAAATCTTATGTCTATAGTTTGCTTAAGTACCATAAAAAAACTCATTGTCTTATCCCTAAAGTTTTAATATCCTTCGCAATTTTTATTAATACAATTATTTCAAGTATAATGACTTGCGAAAATATCCTAAATCATCTCGTTATTTCCAATAAATTAGTTTTAGCTTCACCCTGGCGAATATCATCACATCATGTTCACCATTACGTTACTTCAATTTTTATCGTTGCATCTTGTTTAAGCTATTGGTGTTCAAAGGCAAGAGAAAATTGCATAACGTTATACAAAAAGCTGATGCAAATTTGAACATTCCTAAACTATTTCTGACAATACCTAATTTTATAATCTTTGGGGTTAAATAAAAGAGAAAATTATATCCCTATTGAGCTAAAGGATCTCTTGTGTGACTTCCAATTTAATTATAAAAGCTGTAAAGGTATCTGCATATGTTGGCATTGTGAAGAGTTCGTGCGGTTGAGTGGACTTGCGGTACGAGGCTGTCGAATCGTCAACATTTTCAAGTGGCCTTAAGTATTTTTGTCACCAATTTGAAAGAATGTCTTTTGAAGCGCGACCTGGCTGCCACTCACGGCCACCACATTGTCGGCCCCCACAAAAGCGGCGCCGCGGCGTCGACATAAATAATCGACAACGGAAGCTCATGCTCCTCGGTCTCCGATGAAGTTCTCACCTATTGAGCGAGTCCAGCCCCCACACAATCCGATTTTCCGGGCGAGCGGCGAGCGGCGCCACGTTGACTTTCCCCATACATCATCCCATTAGAATCCAAGTAATGACTCGGCGATTGGCGCTCGCGATGACAGCGCAGATGATTGGTCGCTCCCGGCCAAATTAATTTCTGACTCCAGATGGAGCTGAAAGGAAGCGGAGCCAGAATGTGCCGCTAGGAGGCTTTCTTTATTCTCCTTACAACAAACTTAGTTGACTTTTTATCCCGTAGGCGGGAGTCAATTCTCACAGAGGATTCTTTCTGCCCAATCTACTTCAAGGCATTCAAAGCCACGTAAGAAGTTACTTTTTCACTTTATTTCTATAAAACATCAATTTTAATACAGAGTCATCACTAAATTCTGACAATTTTTAATCGTATCTATCACAATAGCTATTCTAACAGACCATAGATCACGTAAAATATCAAATCGCTAACAAACCTAATCTTAAAATCTAAATGGATCTTCCTCAAGACGTAGTCTGAAGTAGAGTTCAACAGCTCATGCTGATTAAGGGAAATATAAATATTCTGAGATGTACGTGAACTCCGTTTTTACAATAAGATAAATTTGACATTACATCTACGTTGAAGTTTGGGAGAACGGTTCAGAAATATAATTTTAATCTGGAAATAATATAATAATAATTTTTAAAATTTCTGCTTTTCCAAGACAATGTTTGGCATAGAAATGATAGAATGAAAAGTCGTACATAAGAAATTTCCTAATATAGTTCACAAATAGTAAAGAAATAGGGTTAAAATTATACTACACATTGCAGTTATTCTTATAAATGTTATAATTTATTAATTTCTATAATGTTGCTTAGGAAATCTTAGACCCACAGATTGAATAACCTAGCGTTTCTGGCAATCAAGCGGGTTCGGCAATCAAACCGTGTGTTGATGGCTTATCTTGTTATTGTATTTGTATACTTTCGGTGTAACGATAAGTTGGTTCTGTGATCCGGCATCGGGAATCTCTGCCATAAGTTTTGGTCCAAAGTCAGGCGCGGGGAGGCACTGCAGCAAACGGCGTTTCAGCTGGTCCTACACATGCTCAATGAGGAACAGGTGCAGGGAAGAGCAAGCACGCCACCTCGGACGTCCAGGGAATTCCATGCAGTATGCGGCCTGCCATTATCTTGCCTGGATATTCATCCCAGGAATCCCAGGCAGTAATGGGAGAACACGGGGCCGTCATCCACATAGCACTGGCCCGTTATGTGCCAAGTAAGACAACAAGGGAGGTCCAGCTATTTTAAGAGATGGCGTCCCATACCATAATGTCTGCGTGTGAAACGCAGCGTTCAACAGCGAAGATGGAATTGTACCGATTGCCTGGAGATCTCTAAATCCGGATATAGTGACCATCTTTAAACACCAGTTATCGTTAAGCATTGACGTTCTAAATGTTTTGCTCTAGGGACATCATAATGTTTGTGTGTGAAACGCAGCGTTCAACAGCAAAGATTGAATTGTACCGATTGCCTGGAGATCTCCAAATCCGGATATAGCGACCATTTTTAAGCACCACTAATCGCCAATCTGTGGCGTTTTCAATTTTTCTGTCTAGGGCTCACTGTGAAAACCAAATCACATATGCTGGGACGTTAATGGCAGGATACGTAAACTGTTCTGAGATCTCCCACAAAGTTCCTTGTTCTGGTTCTTGAACACACTGGAGCCCCAACATCAGTCTATATGGTGGACGGCTGTGGGATCTGTAGGCGCTGATCCTGCAATCCTCTCTTCCCGTCCTCCTCTAATGTGTCCCAGCGCTGTGTGTGGGTACCAGACTGTCGCCATTGAACACTCGTCAAGAAACCAAATGGAAAAGAGAAATAATATCAAATTTTGTTTTAAGCTTTCTAATAACCATCTGAGATACCTACCAAATAATTTAAGTATACTTTATCTCGTTCAAATGTATTCAAATATTATTCAAATTTTAAAATGGGTTTAAAACATGTGAGAATCAAACTTTTGATAATAAAAGGTAGACATTTCATAGTAAAAATGCTATCTGAAGAGACCAATATATCAAGTTGTCACACTATTTTTAGCTGAAGCTTTTCACAAAAAGATATTGTGTTCAAAGTAAGGTATCAAAAATCCTTACGTCGGAACTGGATGAAAGGCGATCAATACCGTGCTAAGATAGTTTGAGAAAACAGATGAAAATTAGGTAAATTTTACCCTAAAAATCATTGATTTTTATGTAGTTATAAATAAGAAACGCTGGTAAAACGACAAAACATAGAATGGATGGGCCCCGATTCACCTGCGAATAAAAAATCCCGTGCTTCCAATTCAAAGTCAAGACAATGGTTGTGACATTTTTTTTATTACGGAGGTCTGATTGATTACGAATTTTTATCTAGAGGGCACAAACATTTAATCAACAATAATATAAAAAATATTATTTTTTTAATTTGCGACTCAAAATTCGCAACAAAATTCCCTATTTATGGAAGACAGGTGATTGGTTTCTTCTCCATGGCAATGCTAGGTTATACAAATCTTTCATACAAGTATTCATACATTCCATAGTTGTAATATCATTATTTTTGTCTAAAGATTCACTCAGAGATTACCTATCCACCTTATTCCCCAGAACTTTCCTGACTTCCTTCTATATTATTTAAACTAAAAATAATTCTAGATCTTTTTTCAGGAAACATCTAATCAAATGGGGAAACGGAACAAACACTATACGAGGTCTCAGAAAAATAAATTTATAAATGATGGGTCTCTAAAATTGAAGAGACAGCCAATATCTTATATTAGTAAATTAAATTTAATTGCCATCTATCGTTAAAATTTTACACAAATAAATTTACTGGCAATGCGCTTCTTTTTAAATATCATCAAATATTATCTCTACATACTTTCATTGCAGTAAGGTCTGTAGAGATAATATTTGATGATATTGAAAAAGAAGCGTATTGCCAGTAAATTTATTTGTGTAAAATTTTAATATCTTATATGTAACTATTTTGAAGGGTAAATTGTCTTTTTCGTTTTCAAATCAGTTTGAAACTGTAGCGGACTTCTTCACCCTCTCAGACGGCCTGTAGCAGAGCTGGATAACTCTATTTTCACTTTCTTTTAAAATATACAGTTTTTAAAAATGTATTTATACTCATGAACAATATTTAAGGAAGTTGTACCTTTTAGCATGTAAAGCGACGAGTTCTAATTGCATGCATAGTTAGCCAAGATGCCTTTGCTTAACGATTTCATTGAATCCAAAGATATGAAATATAAGAATTAAATAAATTAACTTTAGAAGAAAAATAAAAATACAATTTAGATGTCCCAAGTATAATAACGGATTTTATTGAATTTAAAATGGCTACTTTAAAGAACAACACAAATGAAACTTTTCAAAGCTTCTTCCCTCACAACATACCAAAATATTTCCGGCCAAACTTTCATAATTCTCAATTCATTTCTAATCATGGAAATTTCTAAAGTTTTCTAAAAATAATTAAAGCGGTGGAAGATTCGAGTTGTTTTTGTGGACATGAGGAACAACCCTCAAAACCTATTTTACTGGATTGTCCTGTCTTCCAAGACTATAGAATCGACAATAACTTAATAGTAACAGATCCAAGTATTTTTATTTCCAGTAAATGAATGTTTATTAAATTTAATACCTTCTGTAGATATATTTCAAATTATATAGCAACAAATATATTCTAAGAAACTGATAATTTATTATGTTGATTGTAGATATATTGACAGACATTCATTTTATTTGTACAAAGTTCTCTGTTCTCGTTTTTTTTTATCACTCTCCTTTTCTCCTTGTTAATATCATATGGTTATTCTCTACGATCTACAATTATTGTAAATATGTATAGAGAAATGTAAAGACATACATGTATGACAGCTCAAGTGTCCCTAGGGGGACATAGCGCTTTAAATTGAAATAAATAAATAAATGTATTAACACAAAGCAATAACGCGCCATCTATACATATAAAATGAAAGGATTTAAAAGAACGAATGTTTCTTTTATACATAATACAAACTTCTACTGTCCTTACTGCGATGAAAAATTAATGTATATCGGGATTCAGATAATAATTATCAAAGATATCGGAAATAATATAGCCACATCAACCAGGGTTGATGGTGTCAACCAAGGTCTGGTTGAGGTAGCTATATTTTTTCCGAATCAACCTCCTACCAACGAATGATCATCGGAAAGATAATTGATACACAGTGATCTTTATTGAAGACATACGGGATAACAAAGTGTGAACAAAATTTCCCCTGTCTTCATAAAAAAATAACAAGAACAAAAACAGTTTTCTCTATGAGTGTATATTTCAACATTAAAGAGCTATGTCCCTCAAGACACACTTAAGCCTAGTAGAACACGAGTTACAAAGTTTTATTTTTACACTATCTACATCAAAGTTATTAGACTACTTTACCTCCAATTTGTCATCGGAAATTTATATATATTCTTTAAACTTAATATAATTCTAGCTTTTTTAAAGTAAATATATAATAAAATGTGGCAACGGAACTATACAAGGTCTCAGAAAAAAATGTAATGACTCATTATGACAGGTTTGCGGATTTCGACCAATTACAAAAAGGCATAAAACGCCGCAACTCTTTTTCTATTAATGATATAAAGTAGCTTTCGGACAATTCCTTCCTCAGCAACTAAAACATATAAAAAAAAGGTAATAGAGAGAGAGATTATATGGCATTTAATAGATATATCTATGCAAATATAGGACATAATAATTCAAGAATTTACACAATTGAAAATTTTTGAAGAACAAACTATGAAAAGGTACAAGACAATGAATACAGTAGATTTTAACAAACACCTATATACATTAGATAGAAGAATAGCAGAGAAGTATTAGCTGAACTGTTAGGAAGTCTAGAATATATTTACAAAGGAAGTTAAGCTTTATGTAAGAATCTTTGCTGGAGATGAGACTGCTAAAATCCGATCCTATTATCCCATTTTTAAGTTTGTAATCTTGAAATTTTGAACAGTCCAGCAAAAGATGTCTTGAAATTTGGTCACTAAATCCTTAAACATCTCGAATCCTCCACTACTTGAAATATTATTTTTTTATCTTCTAAAGTTCCCGTATGATTTTCAATAAACTGTGTGTTATAGAATTCGGTTGAAAATATTTTCAAAATACTTTGTGAAGAGAAACTTTGGAATGCGTCAAATTTGTGTTGTTTTTTAAAATCATCATTTTATATTTATATATTGGACTTTTGATAATATGTATGTAAATAATATTTGTTTATTGTATAATTTATTGCTCTAAAATGTAAATTTAAATAACTTTCACTCCCTCTCTAAAACTATAAATAATTTGTATATATAACTCGTATATAAAAACTATGCACATAAAATAGATTAAACATTTACATACAAATATCCACATAGGATATAGCAGGTGTTTGGTAATACAGTAAACTCTCCTATAACACGATTAATGTGTTCCGTGTTGTATGAAATCGCGTTATAGGAATTCGCGTTGTACGAAATAAAACTTGTATAACGCGAATGTTGTTAGGGTAAATTGTTTTATTTTATAACGCGTTATACGAAAATTTGCGTTGTATAAATAAATTTGTCGCAATTTTTGTACGGAATCGCGTTGTAAAAACTCGCGTTATAGCAGAGTCTACTGTAAATTAAAAAAATATATATATATTTGATATATGTTTCAACTATATTGAGGATACTTGGATCACAAATAGTAGTCGATTCTCTGTTGATAATTTTTAAAATCAAATTTCATGATTCTATATATTCTACATAATCCGTAATTAATGGAATCTTGGCCAAACTGTGAATACAACAATAGTGTTGTTAATTTTCGATTGAAGAGTTGGAGCATTTCGATATAAAATATATTTATTGGCTTATATACTTAGCACAACATTATAAAAGTGAGAAATGATTAAATGCAAAAGATTATATATCTAAATACAAAAGGTTATTTAAAAATTAAAAGATCATCCTTTGTTCTTTATGTCAAAACATTCTTCTCTTTTCTTTATGATTTTTATTGATGTTCCTTTTTTCACAGACATTATACCTTCAAATATGATGTCGTTTGGTATGCTTATGTGTATGCCCCTAAGTTATGATATTTAAGTGGATTCAATTTATGTAGCCCTTTTTATATTTAAACTCATAAACCAAATTTCATTTCCATATTTTTTATTTCAACACACAAAACGCGATATCCCGGCTAGGGATAATTGCGTCGATTTACATTTTTAAACAGAAACAGTTATAAACATTTTATACAAGAAAAGGTAATCAAAAATAAAAAAAGAGAAACAATAATATATATTAGGAACCTGAACCTTTCAGGTTAGAAATATAATCATAAATATATTTACAAAAATAGTTAAACCTATGATAATTCTCTCTGCTATTTACAAATTGATATAGATCTACAACATTGTTTATTGTCTAGCGGTGAAGAAGAGTGGGCATTCCAACAGTAGGTGTCTCGAGTCCTGGAATTCGTTGCCCCAATGACAGCTAGAGTCTTCAACCGCTCCAAATTTTGATAAAAATCCCTTAAAATTTCCATGGTTCGTTATAAACCAAATTTCAGATTCATAGTCAAGTATTGGTCTAATGATAGATGTGTATAATTGAAGTATTTTTGAAGAAAATCTAAAATTGAATAAGATTCAAAAGACCGTTTTTACCATTTAAATATAAAAATCACAAATAAAAATCAACACACTAGATACTTCTGTATGTTAAAATCCAAGCCACTCTCCATTTTACCTTAATTTCAACTCTTTTGGATCAATTTACATTGATGAATACTTTCGTAGTGTTTAACTTATAAAATGTTTACAAACCCCAAATACCACGTAGGATTATCACATGGAATTACAATTATAGGTGAGCTAGGGGATTAATAGAAAAAATCATATAAAAACATTATTATACCTATATGGACTATTATATATGGACTATTTAAAAAAAATTAAATTATCTTAAAATATTCATTGGGTTATATAATCCCCTTGGGAAATCATAAGAAGAAATGTTTCTTTCAAAGTTTTTTTTTTGCGCTAATTATTTTGTTACATATATATTTATCAAAAGATACACCTTCTCTTTTAATTATGTACTAGTGGATGTACCCGGCTTCGCCTGGGTTTAACTTGAGTGAGTTTGCCTAACGAATATTTGATAAAAATATTTTTCGAGAAAACATTCACTCGCTACTGAATCGATTTTTATAAAAATACTAGCCGAATGATCCGGGCAACGCCCGGGTTTTACCGGATTAAATGTTTTTATTCAAATACTATTCGTTACAATTATAAATTGGCGCCGTGGATGTCACTCTTGTGAAACGTCCCGCTCCAAACTTTGTGTCAGAGAAGCGATATTTTTATAGAGAGATGATCTGGCTTTGTGTCTTCTGCTCGAATGAATGTTTTTCTGTTAGAATATTGTTCCTGCACATACTAAAAATGAACTGGCTTCACCCGTGGTCTCTGCTTTTTGGAATTTTTTCCCGATATAATTTTACATCTGATAATCAAACATGATACAGCAATATTGTCGTCATCATTTTCTGACTAAAAAACAACTATTTTTGCCCAGAACCTGTCAATATCAAATTTTCTTGGCTAAAAATCTGTTAAATATCTCCTTCAGATTTTTCTATATGTCCTGTTAAAACACGTTTTACATGTACATTAGGTCAGCTGATATTACCTCCCATCTTCACCGCTAGAGGCGCTGCTTGCGAGCGAAAGGGCAAATTTGCAACGCAATTTGCAAATAACTCAAAGAATATTCGGGATAGAGACCTGAAATTTTCACTATAAGTTTTTCCAGATTCTACTTTATATGCTGTTAAAATTTCAGTCAGATTAGTTACGTATTGTGGACGTGTATAGCCGACATAGGAACAAACACACATACATACATACATACACTGACTTATATATATATAGGGATATAAATAATTATTGACTTATATGTATAGAGATAATACACACTATGATATCTTACCCAAAAGGCCGTGAAGCGTTATTTTATATGATGACCTGGCTTCGCCTGTATTCTGCTCGAGTGAATGTTTTACTGTTAGGATATTGGTCCTGCGTACTAAAAATGATAATCTGGCTTCGCTCGTGGTCTGCTTTATTGAATTTTCATTGAGAGAATTTTATATCCTAACAAACATGATGCATCAATATTGTTATCATCATTTTCTGACTAAAAAATAACTATTTTTGCCCAGTACTTAGTCAATTTTTATTTTTCTTGGCTAAAATGCGACAATAAACTCTTCCAGATTTATATCTATGTCCTGTTAAAATTTCAGCCAGATTAGGTACTTATTGAGGACGTGTATAGCCGACAAAGATATATACACTGACTGTTATATATAGAGAGATTGTGCAATTAAGTATCATCTTTTTAGTTGAACTATGATATTTCAGAATATCTCAATTTATCTGGAGTTTTAGAAACTATTATTTCTTCGTTTTAAAAATGCAACCATCCTATAATTACTTTTTGTAAGTTTCCTTTGTATTCCTGGCGTTGCCCAGTAGAAAGACAAGATCAAGGAGAACAAGGCAACGTTTCTACAGTGATGACGAAACGTCTTATAGCTCTGATTTCAAATTCTATAAAATAACACGAAAGCCTTATGTTTACATAGAAGAATCTGATGATAAATTAATGATTGTTACTCTCTGTTCACTCTATGTCCCAACTACTGAATCAATCGGTAAAAAAAATCACATTAAAGTAGCTGAAAAGAAAGAGAGTTTATCATATAAAATTTTTAAAACTTGTGAGAACATATAATTTTAATAAATACTAGCCGAATGACCCGGGCAACGCCCAGGTTTTACCCGATTAAATGTTTTTATTCAAATACTATTCGTTGCAATTATAAATTGGCGCCTTAGATGTCACTCTTGTGAAACGTCCCGCTCCAAACTTTGTGTCAAAGAAGCGATATTTTTATAAAGAGATGATCTGGCTTTGTGTCTTCTGCTCGAATGAATGTTTTTCTGTTAGAATTTTGTTCCTGCACACTAAAAATGAACTGGCTTCACCCGTGGTCTCAGCTTTTTGGATTTTTTCCCGATATAATTTTGTATCTGATAATCAAACATGATACAGCAATATTGTCATCATCATTTTCTGACTAAAAAAAAAACAACTATTTTTGCCCAGAACCTGTCAATTTTATTTTTTATTGGCTAAAAATCCGATAAATATATTTTCCAGATTTTTCTCTATGTCTTGTCAAAACACGTTTTACATGTACATTATATATTAGTAAATTAAATTTAATTGCCATCTATCGTTAAAATTTTACACAAATAAATTTAGTGGCAATGCGTTTCTTTTAAATATCATCTAATATACCTCTAGAGACCTATAAACTTATGTCCATAGTTCACTAAACACCCCTAAGCTGCCTTCCATAGAAAATACAGAGTATACTCCAAACCAATCCAATACAATAGTAGAGCGGTCTAGAGATTAATTTGGCGAAACCGCTGAGAGGGTTCACTACTGATGAGCCAAGCCCTCTCATTCAATAACTCATATCATTGCAGTAAGGTCTGTAGAGATAATATTTGATGATATTTAAAAGAAACGCATTGCCACTAAATTTATTTACATGTACATTAGGTCAGCTGATATTACCTCCCATCTTCACCGCTAGAGGCGCTGGTTGCGAGCGAAAAGGCAAATTTGCAACGCAATTTGCAAATAACTCGAAGAATATTCAGAATAGAGACCTGAAATTTTCACTATAGGTTTTTCCAGATTCTACTCTATAAACTGTTAAAATTTCAGTCAGATTAGTTACGTATTGTGGACGTGTATAGCCGACATAGATACCCACATACAATACATACACTGACTTTTATATATATAGGGATAAAATCAAATTTTTGTAGTTTTATCTCCCAAAGCATTAGTGGTAAGGCTAGAAACTACATTTGTTGCTATTCTTTGACATCCAAATCATTAGAAAGATTAGGACCCCGTGGATGAAATCTTGAAATTAACCTGCAATTATTACCTAGTTTGTCTCATCGGATTATTGGTGCTACAGTTGCTCAAACTGAGCAACGGAGTCGGTGGACAAGTAGGTAACACCCTCGATTCCAGACAGCCATGAACCTGGATTGAATCCCGCGTTAACCTTTTGTTTAATATGTGAATAACCTTCACATATTATTCATTGTTTCAAATATCATAAACTAGGTTGCTCTTTTTGAGCGGTACCTAATAAAGTGATTCTGGAACAAGAAAACTAAGCAACCTCAGCTGTGAAGAAAGAAGTGAGACGGTGCTTCGGAATCTCTCTCATCTATAGATTATCGAACAAGTTGTAAAACAATGTCCAACTCACATAAATAGAAACTCTAATGGTGAATATTTTATATGTAAAAGGTTATATAAATTTAATATATTGTAGCAAAGTATCTATTTTATTAACAGAGTATCATTTTTTATGTTTATATTTTGCTACTCCGTAAACTTCCCATGTTTCTTATCTTTGGTTTAACATTCATAGTTTGTTCTTGCCATGAATAAATTGCTGTTTCATCCTGAAGTTTGTCTTCCCTAATTTTCCACGTGGCAATATAATATAGAATACAGTAAAACCTTCCTTTAGCGGACACCTCTCCACAAATAGTAGAACCTCCCTTTAGCGGACACCCCACTAGCAGACACCTTTCCACAAAGGACAGTTTTCATTTGAAAAATTACAGTTTTTACTATTTAGCAACTCTCCAGTAAGAGAACACTTCTCACTAGAGGACACTTTGGCTCTGCAATTAGATATCCTTTACAGGGAGTTAGTTCTACTGTATATTTTTGTCTTTATTTCATCATCATCCTTATTTATGGATTTTCCCATTTTATTGTATAGCGAGTGTCATTTATTCTCCAAAGACAGCTATCAATACCGTTGTATCAGTGAATTAATGGAAGAGTCCGCATGCTTATTGAGGGGGCAGATATCAGCAAACACTATTAATGGTCCCATTGTTGAATGGCGACATTCTCCCCCGAGTTTAAACAACCACTCGAGGTGGAGCTCACCCAAATCTGGGGGAATGTGGACGCTAAAGCATCTTACAGTCACATTGGTTCAACTTCTACATCATCATGGAGCGGTCAAATGGACAAACAAGACATTTGTTGATATTATAATCCCTTCGGTATAAAATTATAAATAAAATTCGCTGAGGAAAGAATTTATTTTTATATATATCGTCAGTATAAGCTTCCAGTGTTAAAAGCCCTTTGACAGGTTTAATAATAACGCTACTAAAAGTTTTAGTACCCTAGTTATACCTGTCGAAAGGCTGTTACACCCGAAATCTTATATTGTCGTTATAAAAATAAACTATTTTCTCAGCGAATTGTCTTTTCACTTATAAGACATATTTATAGTAAATTGGAATAGTATTATAATATATAAAGTAATTTATAACACCATATAATGCGGATTATGATTGTAAAACGACATTTGAAAATTTATCATTACTCTTCAAAATTCATTCTTTCATACTTCATCCCTAAGGTTAGACATAATCGTTATTTCTCCTTAAAATTATTTTCGATTTTTCATTCAAAAAGAAACACATGCAGGATAATTTTCAAATGTCGTTTTACATATTGGAATAAGTTTAACGTTTGTTTAATGCCTATAGTGACTGTTCAAAGTAGGTATTAGAATGTATTCAAGTACATAAGTCAATTAAAAACCATTTTCATCCTACACAACACCAAAATCTCTATTTACATATAATAGCCAAAGATAGAGATATTATAGATAGCTCTCCAATTCGTCATGTCAATACGGAACAAGATCACACAAGCTGCTGATAAAAATCCCCTCAGCCCGGGTAGGCTCGACAATGGCAGAAAAAGGAAGTCAAGATGCAAATATTTTCCAGGCGCGGCGGCACTTAAGCGGGGACAAGGGCGCTGAATAGAACCAAGTAAGTGTCCGCAGTGTATCAAAAAGTCGGTTTTTTCCAGGCGGGGAGCAGCTGCTCCAACAATTAAATGTAATGATAAATCGGAGACGGAGTGGAACAACACTTTAAGGGCCGCGGAGCTGTGGCAGCTAATGCACTGTCGAGGGCACAAAACATTTCCCACCGGCGCTATTGTGGCCCCGGGGACAATGCCACCCCGGATCATTGAGGGGCAGCGCGTGGAACGGGCCCCGGCCCCCCGATTTAACTTTTTAATTAGGCCCCTTTTATAATAGGGGGCGGTTAGGCAAACATCAGGGGAGGGCCCTTCCGGCATCTTGGCAGTCTCTCCTCAGTCCTGTTCCACCTACCCTACTTACATAATCCCCCAGGACCTACCCAACTATAGTAAGTTGTAAGACCAACGCCATTGGCTGAGATGGGATTTTAAATGACTCCGTTCAAGCAGAAAATATCTATTTAAATAATCTTCTTTCAATCTAGGCACCTACCTATAGTTTGCCGGAGAACCAACTTTTGGTATAGAACCAGAATGGACCAAATTTTAAGATAGTTTTGATCGAGAAGGAGAATCTATAACGAAAGAGAAATATACCATCAAACCTATTTACATAATACGTACATTTCAAAACTTGAACTTTCAATATATTCCGCAAATATATGTTGAAATAGAATATAAAATATATAAATGAAATATTTTTTCTACAATACCAAATATGTAAATATAACTTTCAGAGATATTAAACAAGTTATATCAGCCATCTGATCAGTTTATCGAGCGTTTTACTGTCAAGGAAATGTATTGCTAGTCATATAAAATATTGAAGTTTTATATAACCCTATACTAACTGGTAATACTATGATAGTATAGGGTATTAGATTAATCCCTATATATATAAAAGTCAGTGTAAGTATGCATGTATGTATGTATATTTGCTTGTTTGTATGTATGTCGACTATACACGTCCACAATACGTAACTAATCTGACTGAAATTTTAACAGTATATAGAGTAGAATCAGGAAAAACTCATAGTGAACATATCAGTTCTCTATCCCGAATATTCTTCGAGTTATTTGCAAATTTGCCCTTTCGCTCGCAAGCAGTGCCTCTAGCGGTGAAGATGAGAGGTAAAATCAGCTGACCTGATGTACATGTAAAACGTGTTTTAACAGAACATAGAGAAAAATATGGAAGACACAAAGTTTGGAGCGGGACATTTCACAAGAGTGTCATCCACGGCGGCAATTTATAATTGTTACAAATAGTATTTGAATAAAAAAATTAATCCGGTAAAACCCGGGCGTTGCCCGGGTCATTCGGCTAGTCAAATATAAATCCCCGAGGATACTTTCTCTATTACACTTTTAACAAGTTAAAAGTGTAATAAGGAAGCATATCCTCGGAGATTTATATTTGATTAATTGATACAGCGGATTATAATTCTGATAGTTTATTGTAATATCTAGTAAATATACAAGGTAGAGGTTATCGTTTATTATATTACTAATTGGTAGATGATGTGATATAGGATATTGTACTCTAGTATGTCTATAAGGTATAAGTTATTGCCTATTATATTGCCACGTGGAAAATTAGGGAAGACAAAAACTTCAGGATAAGACAGCAATTTATTTCAGGCAAGGACAAACTATGAATGGTAAACAAAAGATAAACCACGAGGGAAATTTACAGAGTAGCAAAATATAAACATAAAAATGACCACTCTGTTAATAAAAAATAATAAAATTAATAAATATTGTGTTACAATATTACTATCTAGTATTATGTTATAGTAAGAGATATAAGATATGAGATAAAAGAAACTCGTCGCCGTTAACTTTTATTCCTTCTTCAAAATATTGTTTTATATCAATATTAGCGCCATCTATCTCTGAAAATTATAAACATATATTTTCATGCAAATTTTCAGCTACAATAAATATATTTCTACAGACCTTATACTGCTATAATACGATAATACGATGTATGATTCTCTCTTTCAATTTTTTTTCATTGAGGTATAAGAAATGTAAAAATAGCCCCCTTTTGTCATATGTATTCAAAAATTAGCGTTAAAATATATTTATAATTTGAATGAGATATTGTTTACCAAAATCCAAGACGAACTCTTTAAATGCGGCAATGAAATTATTTGATTCGACAATCTTACCTCGCATGCTATACTCCGCACCCTTTTGGGCACTTGACAAAATAAAAGTAGTTTTTTGACCAAGTTCAGAACATCTTTCTAAGACGCTACCTGAATTTACCAAATTTACCGGGATTTATGCTGAGAATGGAGTGCGGATGAGTATCACTGGAAGTTGTCATTATTAAACAGTTTTTGAGATTTTGGGTGAGGATCATGAAAATGGAAGAGAGAAGGTTGCCTCGCATTTGTTTGGCACATCTCTGGACATTGCACAACCATCAAAGAGCAGGCTGCAAATTTGTTGTGAACCTGTCAACTATCTTGGATTCAAAGGGCTTTTTATTCTTGAAGGGTTGTACCGACTACACTGTTATACAGGCCGAAATACCCGGTATTATTCGAATAGCAACTGAACAAAGCATTCAAAATGACAATTCGCAAATCCTAAATACTTCTCATTACAGTCACTTTAAATACTTAAAAAATTCAATAACAACAGAACTATATCTACTCACAAATACTCCTCTGGCAATTAAAATAATTATTGCACGACTGAGACTCCTATGGGTGTTCTTCACAGAAAATCGATCAGAGCGCTGAAGACTGACTGTCCTTGTGATCTATGAAATATCAGAATACAAGATGGAATCGTCCATACAATTTTTGATTGCTGTTGCTTGGAGAAACAAAGAGGGGAACTCTTGGGTGATTTATCCTTGTCTCAATCCGATAGTCAACAAATTTATAACTGGATGAATGCAATGACGTTTGATCAAGGTCTTCTTTTTGGTTTATATAAATTCTACAAGGCCGCAGTCACCGTTCAGAGGAGATTAATTGAATCGCCGAATGTCGTGGTCCATTTGGATAAGGAAAGCGAAGACTAGAACACGGCTGATTCCACACTAGCCTGTTCAGTGATTCGCTAACCATGACATATGCACAAAGGAACGTGTGGCCATTGGACATGCGTCGGACCAGGAGGCTGTTGTTGGGTGCTGCGCTGCCTGGAATATAGGAGCTCCATCTATTATTTCTTTCTGTGGAAGTATAAGAGCGCTGGTCTTAATAAAGCTTTGTGTGTGATATTGTTTACCTTAGAATAATACAATAGGTTTCTGGAGATGAGTTTCTTTCATTTTTATTAATGTAATCTCAGCTTTCGGGAATTTCTGCCCTTCTACAGTAGTAGAAAAAACGAATAATAAGAAACACAGTTAGATAAACGGTGTCTATTATTATTTTATGTTCTCCTGTAGAAGGGCAGAAATGCCTGAAAGCTCGAGATTACATTAATAAAAATGAAAAGAGAGGAAGCTATATACATAATCTAATTGATGTAAATAATCTTTGTCAGGATTAGAATGACGAATCCTGTATGGGACTTTGATTACAGTAAAAGGCTTGTTGCTGTTGTATATAGTCACAGTGTAGAAAATACTACACTATACCTACTACTTATAGGTTTCTCTCTGTATTCTTAGTTCTCTTCTCTTCAATTACTCTGTAAACTGGCGAATCCTTTATAGGACGAGAGGTCCTCAATAAAGGCTTTTGTTGTTGTTGTAAAAATGAAAAGATCCACATCTCCAGAGAAAGCTGTTGTATTATTTAATTTATATCCAGGAGATTTGAATCAAGTAAATTGATATTGTATTCCCAACACTTCTATAAAGCAGATATATATGTGTATAATATTGTCACAGGATAATTATTGTAAATACTCTCTTATCAACGACATTTGTAAATTATCCCGCATGTGTATCTTTTGAACGAAAAATCGAAATTTATTTTAAGGAGAAATATAGATTATTTCTAACCTTAGGGATGAGGTATGAAAGGATGAATTGTGAAGTGTGTATTTTCCGTTTATCATTACCCTTCACAATTCATCCTTTTATACTTCATCCCTAAGGTTAGAAATAATCGCTATTTCTCCTTAAAATAAATTTCGATTTTTCATTCAAAAGAAACACATGCTGGATAATTTTCAAATGTCGTTTTACAACCATAAGCTGCATTATATTGCATTATAAATTACTCTTTTGTCAGTTTATCAACTAAAATATTTGGCTATGTCACCTACCATTCTTGTAGATTATCACTTTTAAAATTATTATCACGTTTTTTATTCTATCGATTAAAAAAGAGCCGGTGGACAAGTGGGTAACACCCTCGATTCCCGACAGTCATGAACCGGGATTGAATCCCGCGTTAACATTTTGTTTAATATGTGAATAACCTTCATATACGTATTATTCATTGTTGAAATTATCATAAACAAGGTTGCTCTTTTTGAGCGGTACCTAATAAAGGGATTTTGGAACCGAATTCTATAGATTTTTTGTTAATAAATTATTTTTAAATCAAACTTTTGGAATACTTCACTACAATATTGTAACAAAGTATTTATTAATTTTATTATTTTTATTAACAGAGTGGTTATTTTATGTTTATATTTTGCTGCTCTGTAAATTTTCCTCGTGGCTTATCTTTTATTTACCATTCATAGTTTGTTCTTACCTGAAATAAATTGTTGTCTCCTCCTGAAATTTTTGTCTTCCCTAATTTTCCACGTGGCAATATTGTCTCGTGGTGTATGTAAGGTGACATTTTGACGAACCAAAGAAAATTCTTGCGGAGAATTCCCTCACCCACCAAATAATTAAAATTTAATCTTCCCCTTCTCCCATATTTGTAATTTAAAACTGCCTCGAGAGAAGCCGTCAAAGAGAATTTAACAAGGAGTTATTGGATTTTGATATTAGCTCTTGGAGAATAAAAATGATTTTCTTTTTAGAAAGCTAATAAAATATTATTTAGGTGGAGCGTCACTGAGGGGGAACAAAAGAAAGGAAATTAAAGCAGTTTGGAGAAGGCGGAGGGTCAATTTTGTAGAAAATGGAAAAAGTGATAGAAAGGGGGATTATTTTTATTAAAGAGAGAAAAACGGGGGAGGAGGTGATTTATAGAATTGAGAGATGATAACCTAACATTGCTGCGGAGTAAATGGGAGGAACTGAATTCAATTGGTAACTTGGGACTGTAAACTTCGGTGGCTTTCATCCCACGCCATCTCAGCGGCGGCGAAACATACGTTCCCTTCGTTGATCGCGAAATAGGAAGTATCACTGGAGACCTGCTAGCAATCTTCCATCAAACATTGCAGCGGTGGCGCAATTGTACATATTCATTGTAAAATTTATAAATTCAAATTGCTATCTATCGATAAAATGTGTTACAAATAAATTTACTGACAATGTGTCCTTTTCAATAATATCATCAAATAGTATGGTCTGTAGAGATACTATTTAATGATATTATTGAAAAGAAACACATTGCCAGTCAATTAATTTGTTACATAGTACACATTACAATCACACACATCATCATTGTAAATTTCTCATTAGCATTATTCGAAAAGTCCGGACTGTGCACTTTCACCTATATTGACAATATGACAATAAAACGATGTTAAATGTCAAATTTCTCTCTCTGTCTCAATAATAATATTATTATCATTATCATCATCATTGTACATTCTTTCATATCTACTTGAATAGTGCGGACAGTGCACTTTTGTCTATATTTTGACGGGATGTAAATAAAATCATGTTATTTGTCAAAATTCTCTCTCTCTCTCTCTGTCTCGAAATCACAACCCACTGATATCCATAACTTGAGATGTAACCACAGAGCAAAATATAGTCAGAAAAGTTTTAGCTTCAATACAGAAAACAGATTATAAGAGACAATACAAAACTGCTTGAAGAAGTTCAAGCTTGCTTAAAAGTTAACGGCGCTGAGTTTGCTTTAATTCAAGAGTATTATGCCAATGGTGTGTAGTCGTGACATCTTGAAAAATATAATAAAACAACTTTAACCCACTATTTGATTATATTGTCTGATAAAATAATTTGAGGATGAAATACCTGAATTGAAGCGTGAAGAAGAAAATAAAAGACTTGATTACATATTTCCATATTTACAAAAGGTTTTGTGCCGGCCAAAGGAAAACAATTATCTTACGGTCGACTTCGCAGAGTGTTTGCCCTAGGTAATATAATGCAAAATGAAATATTTTATATAACATTTATATAAGAATCTATTTTATATATATATATTTTATTTGACATATCGGACGCGATATCCCAGCTCGGGATACTTGCGCCTAAATACATTTTAGTAGATTATATACAATTCATTTTATACAATCTAATAACCGGACTAAAAACATAATTAAAACTTAAACGATGGCACTCTAAAACAGAAGAGAAAATCCAAAATGGATTATTTTATCAACCTATATACAACTCAATAACCGACTAAAAACACAATTAAAACTGAAACGATGGTTTTCTCAAACAGAAGAGAAAATCCAAAATAAATTATTTTAGCAACCTATATACAATTCAGTATATACAACACAATAACCGGTTAAAAACACAATTAAAACTGAAACTATGGTTTTCTTAAACAGAAGAGAAAATCTAAAATGAACTTACAAAAATTATTGAATTTTACATAAGTGTCTTTGTTATATACAAATTCGCAAACCTCTTCGATGGGATAAAAATGATTACTTCTGTAGCTGTGGAATATCGGACATTCCATCAATAAATGCATTGAGTCTTGGTTTTCTTTTCCACAGAAACAGCTAGGGTCATCCGTTGCCCCGATTTTCGACAGAAATTCTCCAAAATTACCATGACCCGTGACGAACTGTGAGTTATAAAAATTCGGACGAAAATAAAAAGGAATTCCAAATGGGAAAAATTTTCTGAATGTTTCATTAGTGTTAGCTATTGTTTCAGCCATTCTTGATTCTATGTAGTTATGAATTATAGTCGGGGCATGCGGTCTGAATACATTAATTTCTTCTTTTGATAAATTGGCCAAATCGTATTTTATTATCAACGATTCTATTTGATCTGTGAGAATAGGTATTTTTGCCAAACTATGAATACAATTTGATGAGGTCGTTTTATAGGCTCTCACTACCCAAAGAAGAATCTGATATTGCTGAGAGTTTAATCTTTGCTTACTTCTTTTATTAATAAATTTATACCATATTTCAGATCCATAGGTTAGTATTGGCCTGAAAAGAGTTTTATATAAAATTAATCTTTTTTTTAAGAATGTTCAAACTTTTCTTATGTTGTTGTCGTGTCCAATAAAGAGCCTCAGATGTCCCCATGCGTCTCTATCACAGCAGCAGCAATGTCCATTATCTTGGGTGTGTAAAGTTGCTGCTCTGGGTCCATGTCAGTTTTCTGCAAGGCTGCGGCCATTGCTGGGCATGGGAATATGTGGGTAGGTTTTAGTTCCACACCAGGACAGTTGTTGCATGTCCTATAGGATATTGTGCCATCTGGATGTATTGTCATACCTTTATAGGGGGGAGAAGTCCGACCACACCTCCCTGTGGCCCACCTGGACCCTTGAAATATTTGACCAAATTCTGGTTCATTTCCAAGGTGACTAACGTGGCAACGGCACCCATTTTCCAATGAAGAGCAAAAACTTTTCTTATAAAACAGGCGCAAATAAGGCTTCAAACAGAAGAAGTTAGGAAGAAAGCTTGGTTGGAAGCCTGTAGCCGTTCCAATCATCTTGCACTCATTTCTTCTGTGAGCCATAGATATCATTTTACAGGACTTACTGAAATGATAAAATTATATTAACTCATCAACGGGGACCAAATGATTTCTCCATCATCTTCTCCTTTCGGAGAAGGCCTCGTCTGGTGTATATATATTTCCTCTACTATTTTAAACTCTGTAAACTCTCTCTTGACCGTTGACTAGATGTCATTAAACTAATTTAATTGTCAAAAAATGATTTCTCCAGTTTAATCTCCAGAAGGCTATGCTATTGTATTAGAGATTGTTAAGCTATATATACAAAGTGCATCAAGTAAACTGGGAATAACTACAATAGAATTCTAACGAAAATTTATTGCAAGTTAAAGTTTCAAAAATAAAATGAAATTTATCACAGTAGTAGATTTAAAATTACAAATATTTTCTCACAATGAGTTTCTTTTTTATTAAAAAACGCTAGCTTTCAAGCGATAATCGCTCTTCAACGGGCTTAATAAAATATCGACTTTATCTTACCAGAAATATTTACAAAAACAAACCCCCGCAGCGTGGATATTTATAACTGTCGATATTGTATTAAGCCCGTTGAAGAGCGATTATCGCTTGAAAGCTAGCGTTTTGTAATAAACTCATTGTGAGAAAATATTTTGTAATTTTAAAACTTTTTTCACAATTTTATCATGAACAGTAGTAGATAAAATGATATAGTTTTTATATACTCACACTTTGAATAATAACAACTGCTGAATAGCCTTCCATCGCTCTTCTTAGTACACGAGCGAGGCATGACCAGATGTCTTTAATGCAATATCTTTTGAGAGATTTACTACAAGGTCGTTCTCCACAAAGGCGATGGTTTCAGGCTCAAGGTGGTGCGTGCGAGCGTTAGGGACTCTAGATTGGCATGGCCAGAATACATAGCAACCATTATTGTGGACTTGATTGATGTATGGAATCGGCTCGGGACCTTTGCCCCGATATCTTCCAATATTTATGATGTACCTTGACTTGCGGATAAATGGGCGATTGAGTCCACATGGAGATATTGCAATTCACCATAGGACTTTTTTTCGAAAAAATTCACCGGCTGATTTTATGTCGGCAGCATTAGAGGATCCACCATTTCGGTTTATCCAGAAGTGAGAAGGAGTGAAAAAGGATTCAACGTTCGCAATGGAAACAATCATCCTCTCTGACTTCGTTTTTGCCATAGCGATTTGTCTTTGGTTTCATGCTGAAATCGCTAGTTTTATTCTTAATACAATCGTAACTTCTTCTACAATATTTCTATTGAACATAGCCAACTATATATATATATATATATATGACATTCAAAGTTCTCACAGCACTTCTGATGGAAATTCTGTCTTTGTTCTCGAGCATTGTTTCCAGACTCTTGATCTTTGCTTTGGTTAGAACTTTCCGCTACCTCTCTGGTACCTTAAATTATTTTATCCGAGATTACATGAAATCTGATCAACGAATCTGTATACTGTACTTCGGAACTCAGCTTCCTCCAGAAAATAGCGTAGAGTCTGTACTTTTCCAAGACACAATTTAGATTTGTGAGATATGTACTCGTGTGTTTTCAAATCCTTTTCATTCGAAAGATTTTTCTTACGCAATGATTCGAACAAGTTGCTGGCGTTCAAACATATGCGATTAATATTTAAACGCGACATCGGCCTCAATTATAAGACAGCAAGTTCTATGTCCATCTCTCTTGAGGTAACCCGGATTCCAGGAGCCACGTACTAAAGTCGCCAACTATCCGGTATGCACATCTTTTACCCGGACACCAGTTATAGAGGCCAATCAGCTCAATACAATAGTTGAGCTCTCAGGAGATTAAACTGGCCTGAGAAAGAGAGATCACTAAGAGATTCCATCACTGATGAGTCATGTCCGCCCATTATAAATTTTAAGTACAGTATGGATATGTTTTTTAATTACACAATAATGTACTCATACAATTAACTTGTATAATAAATAGCGTTGAAATTGTCCACAAATTCCATCGAATGAAAGCGGTGCGATGAAGATATTTTAAACGTTTAGTTTTAAAACGCTCTTCCCCTTTGTCGCAATCAACTGGTGCCAATACAGTATAGTACTTGAAGATGTGCTGTCGCCATGACGCACTTCTTTGCTAACATCGCAACGTCAATTCCACAGAATGACACCAAGAATGTCACCAAAATAACTCCATAGTTTTCTCAGCATTTTAATTTTCTTCAAGCTTCGAAGAGACAATTTGGTGAACGAGGAAAACATTATTGTGGGCTATAATATGTAAAATTCGTATAGAAAATTATTATTCGTATAGAAGCAAGTCTATGATAAAGCACAATTTGGATTATAGATACAAGAAAATAAGACCTAATCCAAATAAATTTATAGTGTGTGATGGTAACAGCGTTGTTACTGAAATGTCACACACTATTAATTTATTTGGATTAGGTCTTATTCTCTTGTATCCAGAAGTAAGGCTATGATTTCAAAGTATATTGTGTATGTTACTTCCTAGAAATATTCCTTTGTTGTTGTTGTTGTCGTGTCCAATGAAGAGCCTCAGATGTCTCCATGCATCTCTATCACAGCAGCATCAATGTCCAATATATTTGTTCCTCATTGGAAAATGGGTGCCGTTGCCACGTTGGTCACCTTGGAAACGAACCAGAATTTGGTCCAATATTCCAAGGGTCCAGGGGGGACCGCAGGGAGGTGTGGTCGGACTTCTCCCCCACAAAATATTCCTTTAACCTCTATTTATGTATTTTCGAATTCTTCCATTAGTGAACAGAACCATAGCGCCATCTGCCTGTCAAGGATGGAATTACCCAGCGCTATTTTTTTATATCATTCATGACGAATTTCGACAATTATGTCATCAATAATTTGGGAAGGCTTGGCTCATCAGTGGTGAACCTTCTCAGGGATTTCGAAAATTTAATCTACCAGATCGTTACATCTATTGTATCTCCATTCGGCCTATGTGTTCTGCATTGGAAGTTTTATTCTAGGTGTTTAACGAAGGTACGAAAAGAGCTATGTGTGATTGCATAAAGTTCAAATAGTTTTGTATTTCAAGAACAGTACCTCGAGCCAAAGAACAAGGCCACAAATACAAACAGCCTGTTTGGTAAACATCACTTTGTAGTCCCTTGTATTAATATTAAAGTGAAAACATCAGGCTCTTCTATAGATAAGTTTTTTTTTTAATTCAGATATCTATCTTTCATGCCCGTTAAACTTATCCCTGGAAGCCTGATGTTTTAACCATATTTACTCTGTATGTTGAGGAGTCAATTATTTAGTACTTTATAATCATATATATATTTAATTAAAAGGCATATATAGGATCAAAATATCATTTATTTCACCAATATTTCAGTTGGCTGAACGCCAACCTTTATCAAGGTGTTATAACATATTAATGTGTATAAAATAAAAGGATTTAAAAGCGCGAATGTTTCTTTTATACATAAAACGAACTTCTACTGTCCTTACTGCGATGAAAAAATATATTGGGAGGGCTTGGCTCATCAGTGGTGAACCCTCCCAGCGGTTTCGCCAATTTAATCCACCAGACCGCTTCTCAGAGCTCTAATACTGTATTGGATCATTCTGCTTTTATATGCTACACTGAAGGATGGAATCTTAGAAATGGTTTTCAAGTAAACTATGGACATAAGCTTATAGGACAGTAGAATTACATTCAAATATTTGCTTCGAGCAATGCTCTTCAGCAAACTATAAAGACAAGGCCATTGGGAATAAATTAACACAAAGCAATAACGCGCCATCTATACATATAAAATAAAAGGATTTAAAAGCGCGAATGTTTCTTTTATACATAAACCTTGTATTTATAGTTTGCTGAAGAGCATTGCTCGAAGCAAATATTTGAATGTAATTCTACTGTCCTATAAGCTTATGTCCATAGTTTACTTGAAAACCATTTCTAAGATTCCATCCTTCAGTGTAGCATATAAAAGCAGAATGATCCAATACAGTATTAGAGCTCTGAGAAGCGGTCTGGTGGATTAAATTGGCGAAACCGCTGGGAGGGTTCACCACTGATGAGCCAAGCCCTCCCAATATATTTTTTCATCGCAGTAAGGACAGTAGAAGTTCGTTTTATGTATAAAAGAAACATTCGCGCTTTTAAATCCTTTTATTTTATATGTATAGATGGCGCGTTATTGCTTTGTGTTAATTTATTCCCAATGGCCTTGTCTTTATAGTTTGCTGAAGAGCATTGCTCGAAGCAAATATTTGAATGTAATTCTACTGTCCTATAAGCTTATGTCCATAGTTTACTTGAAAACCATTTCTAAGATTCCATCCTTCAGTGTAGCATATAAAAGCAGAATGATCCAATACAGTATTAGAGCTCTGAGAAGCGGTCTGGTGGATTAAATTGGCGAAATCGCTGGGAGGGTTCACCACTGATGAGCCAAGCCCTCCCAATATATTTTTTCATCGCAGTAAGGACAGTAGAAGTTCGTTTTATGTATAAAAGAAACATTCGCGCTTTTAAATCCTTTTATTTTATATGTATAGATGGTGCGTTATTGCTTTGTGTTAATTTATTCCCAATGGCCTTGTCTTTATAGTTTGCTGAAGAGCATTGCTCGAAGCAAATATTTGAATGTAATTCTACTGTCCTATAAGCTTATGTCCATAGTTTACTTGAAAACCATTTCTAAGATTCCATCCTTCAGTGTAGCATATAAAAGCAGAATGATCCAATACAGTATTAGAGCTCTGAGAAGCGGTCTGGTGGATTAAATTGGCGAAACCGCTGGGAGGGTTCACCACTGATGAGCCAAGCCCTCCCAATATATTTTTTCATCGCAGTAAGGACAGTAGAAGTTCGTTTTATGTATAAAAGAAACATTCGCGCTTTTAAATCCTTTTATTTTATATGTATAGATGGCGCGTTATTGCTTTGTGTTAATATATTAATGTGTGTCAACAACAAACTCAGCCCCACATAACGTCAACAGAATTAAGTTTGTTGTTGTCACATATTAATAGGTTATAATACCTTGATAAAGGTTGGCGTTCAGCCAACTCAAATATAGGTAATATAAATGATATTTTGATCCAATATATGCATTTTTAATTAAATATTCATTTATGGATTGCTCTATTTTCAAAATAATCATATATTTTTATTTTATTTCGACTTAGCGCGCTATGTCCCCCTAGGAACACTAGCACTTTAAAGCTAAACTAAACATAGAAAGAAATTAAAGAAAGATATTTAGTAATAGAGAGAATTTGTAATCCTATACGACAATTTCTACAATAAATGAAGATGAAACGATTTGAAAAGACTTAGCTCATAGTGGCGAATCTCCCCAGTGATTTCGCTAATTTATTTCACCAGATGGGGCTGCAGCTATTGCGTTATTCCTTCTGCCCACTATAGCGCTGAATAAATACTTTATTAGCTAATATTTTTCTCGTAAAGATAGAGGCTGCCTGGCCGGCATTCATAGTTCTTCAAATAAAATACATTTCGGCCAGTAAATATTTTTTATTGTCTCGAAGTTTAGAATAATTTCTAACGCTTTGCCAAATGTTTTAATTTTTGTTCGCTCCTGACAAGGAAAAAGATTTTTGTCGAAACGTCGAGACAATTAAAAGATTTACTGGCCGAAGTGTCTTTTATTTGAAGAACTCATATTTTTCTATTATTATTACAATTTTTAAAAGCATGTGCTCTCTGACTGTACAAAGTTTTTATTCATTCAAAAAGGTAAATAATTATTTTTGTTTTTTTCCTCTAAGAAAATGAAATATGAATCGAAGATATCTTAACTCTCCATCTGAACATAAAGGAAGAATGTCCTATATACAAAGTTTTTAGAACTCGATCTTGTTGGAATCACAAGTCTGGCGTCTACGGCGTAGTTATACAGGGATCTACTTATTTGTATATATATACCTTTGTAGTAACTTGGATATATAGAACTACAACTGGTCTGTATTTGAGAATTGTAAAAAATATTATTTTTTAATTATCTGAGTAGAGAATTTCTAAAGACCTTGCAAATAGAGTATTACCAACTGATTAATCGTTTTATTTTTCTTATCCCTAGTACATGTGGTACAGGCCATGATAACCATGGTGGGTAGAAGTAGGAGACTGCTTTTACTGTAAGTGCACCACATGTCTACACATGTGAAAAGCAGTTCAACTTTGTACTTACAAATGTGACAGAGCCCGGTTTGGTTACTTGCACTCGCTGGTGGGGTTGGACTTTTGCAAGAATCGGGGGCCATTGGAGCTTTTTTTTTTCAGAAAAAAGTGCCCAATGCGGGATTCGATTCCGGATCGTAGCGATCGAAAACCAACGGTTTAGACCATCCTTCCACTGACCCCCTATTATTCGTAAAATTTTTTAATGAAATGAATCGAACTCTTTCAAAATAACTGCTGATGTTCCTTGCGACAAACAAACTTAATTGAACTCAAGTTGGATGGCGATCTATAAACCTTGGAAAAATGTATTTAGACTTAAAAACTGCTATTTAAATATACTTCAATGTCGGGGTTCTCTGTTCCTTAAATGGTTTTATAAAGCGCTCTCTCTCTTCACATATTTATCATTATTTAGTCTTATTTATTCATAGTTATTCTTTATTTTTGTATTTAACCTTATATAACCATATATTTACGTTGTAATAAAGTAGTTTAATTCTCAATCTCTGTCTCTCTTTCTCGACAAATAACATAGTTTTATTGACATCCCGTCAAAAATATAGACAAAAGTGCACAGTCTCTTTCTCGATATATTCTAACATTTCTTTCATTTCTACAGACATAGACACGCATTTCTAATAAGGAATAAAAGCTATGGGCAATGAGATTCTTTATAAAGAAACTTTATAATAAAGAATATCGTCGCTGTTAGCTTTCATTCTCTCTTAGAAAAGATAACCCGGCAATTCCTTCTCTTGTGATAGACACGCATGTTTATACTCAATTCCAATTGCATCGTGTTATCCGTAAAACAAGGCATGAGAGAATAAAATAGAGTACAATCTATGATTTTCCAAAACACAATTTAGATTTGTGAGATATGTACTCGTGTGTTTTCAAATCCTTTTTATTCGAAATATTTTTCTTACGCAATGATTCGAACAAGTTGCTGACGTTCAACCATATGCGATTAATATTTAAACGCGACATCGGCCCCAATTATAAGACAGCAAGTTCTATGTCCATCTCTTCCTCTCTCGTATCACAAGTGTGGCGAAGGCTACCATCTTGGTCTTGAGTTGGGTAATGCCAGCCAACACATCGACCTGCCCACTCTGTGGGAGAGAACTCTCGCAGTCCATCGGTGGTGGAGTCTTTCCCGCGGTGGGCGCCACCAATGACGACTTGTATATATTTATATACATGTATATTTATCAATTATTTATATCTATTTAATCACATATTTATTATTATATAATCTTATTTATTAATATTTATCTGTATTTAACCTTATATAATCTTATATGAAAATTGTAATAAAGTAGTTTCAATCTCCATCTCTCTCTCTCTTGAGGTAACCCGGATTCCTGGAGCCACGTACTAAAGTCGTCAACTATCCGGTATGTCCATCTTTTACCCGGACACCAGTTATAGAGGCCAATCAGATCAATACAATAGTTGAGCTCTCAGGAGATTAAACTGGCCTGAGAAAGAGTGATCACTGAGAGATTCCATCACTGATGAGTCATGTCCGCCCATTATAACTTTTAAGTACAGTACGGATATTGTTTTTTTATTACAAGAATGTACTCATACAATGAACTTGTATAATAAATAGCGTTGAAATTTTCCACAAATTCCATTGAATGAAAGCGGTGGGATGATGAAGATATTTTAAACGTTTAGTTCAGAAACGCTCTTCCCCTTTGTTTCGCGCAGTACTCTCTGGTGCCAATACAGTATAGTACTTGAAGATGTGCTGTCGCCATGACGCACTTCTTTGCTAACATCGCAACGTCAATTCCACAGAATGGCACCAAGAATGTCACCAAAATAACTCCATAGTTTTCTCAGCATTTTAATTTTCATCAAGCTTCGAAGAGACAATTTTGTGAACGCGGAAAACACTATTGTGAATTATAATATGTAAAATTCGTATAGAAAAATATTATTCATATTGAAGCAAGTCTATGAGAGAGAGAGAGAGAGAGAGAGAGAGAGAGAGAGAGAGATAAAGCACAATTTGGATTATAGATACAAGAAAATAAGACCTAATCCAAATAAATTTATAGTGTGTGACGGTAACAGCGTTGTTACTGAAATGTCACACACTATTAATTTATTTGGATTAGGTCTTATTCTCTTGTATCCAGAAGTAAGGCTATGATTTCAAAGTATATTGTGTATGTTACTTCCTAGAAATATTCCTTTGTTGTTGTTGTTGTCGTGTGTCCAATGAAGAGCCTCAGATGTCTCCATGCATCTCTATCACAGCAGCATCAATGTCCAATATCTTTGTTTTTCATTGGAAAATGGGTGCCGTTGCCACGTTAGTCACCTTGGAAACGAACCAGAATTTGGTCAAATATTCCAAGGGTCCAGGGGGGACCGCAGGGAGGTGTGGTCGGACTTCTCCCCCACAAAATATTCCTTTAACCTCTATTTATGTATTTTCGAATTCTTCCATTAGTGAACAGAACCATAGCGCCATTTGCCTGTCAAGGATGGAATTACCTAGCGCTATTTCTTATATCATTCATGACGAATTTCGACAATGATGTCATAAATGATTTGGGAAGGCTTGGTTCATCAGTGGTGAACCTTCCCAGCGTTTTCGACAATTCAATCTATCAGAAGGTTACATCTATTGAATGTCCATTCTGCCCCTATGTACTCTGCATTGGAAAGTTTATTTTAGGTGTTTGAACGAAGCTAGGAAAAGAGCCATGTGTAATTGCGTAAATTTAATTTTTTTTTTTTTTTTTTTGTATTTGGAGAACAGTTCCTCCACCCAAAGAACAAGGCAACAAATACAAAAAGCCTGTTCAGTAAACATCACTTTGTATTCAATAGAATAATCTTTTGTGTCAATATTAAGGTGAAAAATTTCTAGGGATAAGTTTCTTTTTAAAATTATCTCAGATATCTAGCTTTCATGGCCGTTAAAAGAAACTTATTTATGGAAGCTTGATGTTTTTTAAAACTTTAATTACTTTGTGAAAAAATAGTACAAATGTGATATTCTACTGGATAAGGTGCATAAATTAAGAAAAAGGCATCTCCTTATCGTGCAACTGAAAGTTGCTGATGGCTTGCGCCATCTATCGGAATAAATATCAACTATTCTCGTTGATTTCTAATTATTATTTGGCCAATTCTGGAATAATTAGAAATCAACGAGAATAGTTTATATTTATTCCGATAGATGGCGCAAGCCATCAGCAACTTTCAGTTGCACGATAAGGAGATGCCTTTTTCTTAATTTAATTACTTTGTTTTGAAAATAGAGCAATCCATAAATAAATCTTTAAATAAAAAGGCATATATTGGATCAAAATATTTATTTTACCAATATTTCAGTTGGCTGAACGCCAACCTTTATCAAGGTATTATAACATATTAATTACTTTGTATGTCGAAGATTTAATTATTTAGAACTTTATAATCCTATAGGACAATACACACACAAAAACCTTTATTAAGACACACAGGTCTTACAGAGGATTCTCCTTGGGGTTACAAGACGGAGCAACCCATGAAAGTGGGAAATATACAAAGGGGTAAAAATGGAGAAAGATTACATACACATGGTAAATATATACAGATTATTATTTGAATAATCCTATGGAAAGTAAGAATTTTTTTTTTTGGAAATATGGATGGAAGAAGTGGAGAGCGAAAAGAGGAAGAAAACAGGTATTTACATATGGAACATACATATAATGGAACAAGTCAATTTAAGCTCTTCTGCTCACACAGAACAGGTGGACCATGGCTTTTTTCAAGAAATCTTTAAGAGATTTTCCAGGAAAATCCGAGTGTTCAGAGTTGTAAAGTAAACACCGTTTTATCGGTGTGGGGGGTTGGCTTATCGTACCTGCCCAAACAAATAACACTGGTCAACAAGATTTTTGCACAAGAGAACCTGATTATGTTTCTAGTGTAACCTTTCATGCTGAACTCAAAAATCTAATCAGAAATTTCCCATCACCTATGGTTTTTTCGTGACGGTCTTTTTTTAGTATTGGGATAAATACAGTAAAAAATGCAAACAATGTTACGTAAGCAGTTTTGCATAACCCTTATTACATTACACTGGTTTATCAAAAAAATATTTTTCTTTGCCCACAAAGAAATAGCATCTTATCTACATGTCCTGAATCCAAATATACCATTAGTTTTTTTCTATTACGCAATATTTCTGAGATACACCTACTTGAAATTTGGAAATATTGTTAATATATAGGCATATATGAACGAAACATATTTATTTATTGAAAAGCAGTGACAGTGGATTTTCTTCTATAATTTGCTTGTGGTAGATCCCTCTTGAGTGTCCAGCAGTAGTCGGCAAGCATAGCGGGACTCCATTTACCTTGGTACCGCTTCTCCATGCTTGATATATCTTGATGAAACCTCTCACCATGCTCATCGCTAACTGCGCCAAGATTATCTGGAAAGAAATCTAGATGTGAATGCAGGAAATAGATCTTGAGGGACATGTAACATCCCAGTGCCTTGTAGGAAAGCAACAGATCATTAACTATGTCTCGGTAATTTTCAACCTTGACACTTCCTAAGAAGTTTTTGCAAACGTTTCTAAAGGAATTCCATGCTGCTGCTTCAACTTCATTCAAACTATTTTGAAAATTTCCATCCTGCTGCAATTCTCGAATCTGAGGTCCAACGAAAATGCCTTCTTTAATCTTCGCTTCACTTATACTAGAAAATTTTTGTTTTAGGTAGGCAAATCCACTGGCATTTCGATCCATTGCCTTGACAAAGTTCTTCATTAATCCCAGTTTAATATGTAATGGTGGTAAATAAATATTTTCTGAATCGATCAGGGGTAGATTTGCAATATTTTTATATCCTGGAGTAAAGAATTTACGGTTTGGCCAGATTTTTTTAATGTAATGCCTATCCCTATCCCTGCTATCCCACTCACACAGAAAACAACAAAATTTTGTATATCCAAGCTGTAATCCACGCAAGAGCAGTTTTCAAAAGCAGTTTCATGTTTTCGTAAGTCTCTTTCATGTTGGATGCATGTGCTATTGGCACTGATGGGAACTTATTTCCATTGTGAAGGAGAACAGCTTTCATACTAATTTTTGAAGAATCAATGAATAAACGCCACTCTTCTGTATCATGGTCATGACCAAGCGCTTCCATTAGACTAACAACATCATTGCAATATACTAAATCATTCTCTTGTGAATAGAAGTCTTGAAATTCATCTTGACGCTTTCGAAAAAAGCATACTTTTGTGACTTTATGCAGCAGATTCCAGCCTTTTAACCTAGAGCCTAAAAGTTCACTCTGTTTTTTGGATAAATCTAAATCACGTACGAGGTCGTTCAAATCTCCTTGGGTTAATAAATGAGGTTCAGATAAAGCACCTGCTTCAAAATTTGTGTCATCCCACTGTTGCTCTCGTCTATCTGAATCATCGTCACTAAATATTACATTTTCAGGAGGCTGTGGAACAGGTAAAATATCACTATGAGGAACCGGTCTCATAGCAGAAGGCAAATCTGGATATTCAACTGTATGTCTTGATTTGGATGTAATACCTGTAGTCTTTGTCAAACAAAAATAACAGTCTGAAGAATGGTCTTTAGGTTCCCTCCATATCATTGGAACCGCAAAAGGCATATGACGTTCACCTTTAATCCACCCTGTAAGATGTCGAACACAAATTACACAACAATGGTGAGGAGCCCAAGTCTTATCTTGGTCACCGACTTTAACGCCAAAATAAAGTTCATAGCACTTTTTGATGAGCGGTGTAAAGTTTCGCCTTTGAACTTTGAAAGTTAATTCCCCACAAATATAACAGAAAATATCAGGATATATTAATGCAACGCCTCGGCATATTGACACAGTCTAGTGCAGACGATTTATAAAAGCAAATCGATAGAGAAGAATAAACTAATCACTTCAAATTTACCTGTCACTTCTGCTGCAAATCTATTAAACAAATCGTTAGGTTCAATTTAAATATATATATTAAAAGTGTTAATGAGCAAATAGCATTACAGAGCTTGTCGTTATTTTTGAGTTGAAAGCAAAACAGATTATAATATTATATAATAATAAATTATATATATTCAATTAAAATTTCAAGAATTTGTTATTTAAATTAATATTTATGATTCTTAGAGAGTAACATTTAATTAATAACAAATAAAATAAAGCTTTTGGCTCCACATACTAACTCTTCTTGTCAAAAATAAAGCGCTAGCTTAGTTAATGATGTAACTTAAAAAATGCTTACGTAACATTAGTTGCATTTATTACTGTATTTATCCCAATACTAAAAAATGACCATCAGGCAAAAACCATGGGTGATGGGAAATTTTTGATTAGATTTTTGAGTTCAGCATGAAAAGTTACACTAGAAACACCATCAGGTTCTCTTGTGCAAAAAAAAAAGTTTTTTTTGTAGACCTGTGTAATTGGATATTGGCTCTGTTATAGGACAATACATAGATTTATAGTAATTTTGATAGATAGAAATAAAACTAGTTTGTATTTGAGAATTATATATTAAAATTGTTTTTGTTTTTTCAATTATCTGATTAGAGAGAACTTCCCCAAAGAGAATAAAGAGAATATCACCAACAGAATATTCGTAAATTGTTAAAATGAAATGATTCGAATTCTTTCTAAATAACCGCTGATGTTCCTTGCAACAATCAAACTTAATTAAACTCAAGTTAGATGGCGATCTATAAACCTTGGGAAAATATTTATTTAGAACTTGTAAACTGCTATTTAAATATACTTCAATGTCGGGGCTCTCTGTTCCTCAAATGGTTTTATAAATCGCTCTCTCTTTCTCTTCACATATTTATCATTTATTTATTAATATTTATTCTTTTTTAACCTTATATAACCATATATTTATGTTGTAATAAAGTAGTTTAATTCTCAATCTCTGTCTCTCTTTCTCGACAAATAACATAGTTTTATTGACATCCCGTCAAAAATATAGACAAAAGTGCACAGTCTCTTTCTCGATATATTCTAACATTTCTTTCATTTCTATAGACATAGACACGCATTTCTAAGGATGAATAAAAGCTAAGGGCAATGAGATTCTTTATAAGGAAACTTTATAATAAAGAATCCTGTCGCTGTTAGCTTTTATTCTCTCTTAGAAATGATAACCGACAATTCCTTCTCTTGTAATAGACACGCATGTTTATACTCAATTCCAATTGCATCGGGTTATCCGCGACAAGCAGCTATGAGAGCTGAGTGAGTAAGGTAGGCCAACGTACAACAACCACATGTACAACACCTCAAACATCCCGCGTGAAGATGACAAAGGAAAGTGAGTCCATTAGACAGGGGAGATAATGGTGGAATACCATTCCTCCAGATTCCTGCGGCCACAAAGGCCGACAATAAATCTGCTCTCCTCAACAAAGGTCGTGTTCGACAATGACTGGAGTGTGAACAAAGTTACAACACTTTGATCCACCATCCATCATCTTACTCGCCTTTTCTCCGCCACGACAATTTTTTAAAGACATATGTTAGCTAGAATTGGTGTCTCAATTATAGATGTCAATCATCACAATGGGAAAAACCTAAATTGATGTTCTTCATGAAATCTATCCTTGAAAGAATTTTTATTCTTATATCTGTGGGGGTAATCCCCAAAACTTCAATTAGTTTTCCTAACATTCCTAACAATAAACAAAATAAAAAAAGATTATAGAGAATTTTCCAAGTTGGATAATGTAAGCTATCTTTTCTAAATAAATATATAACAAAAAATAATAGTTGGTGCGGTCACTAAATAATGTTTAGGCCCGTACCTCTCGAATTTATGCAATCCCTACTCACGTGCAAGAAGCAGAATTAGATAAGAAAATTACTTTTCTATTTTTAGACGTATAAAATTTTAGGCTAATTGTTGTTTTTTAGTAATTACTTCTTTCAAAATGATATGCCGTATCGTTAATCCGTCCAAACCACAAGCTGTGATACAGTTCTTCTGGGAAGAAAGAAGGTGATTTCAACGGATATTCAACGAATACCGTCCGTCTACGCAGCCTAACTGAATATGTAGTGGATAGTTATGATGTGTTCCCACAAACTACTCTAACCTAGAATTCCATGCTTCTTATATATAGATTTCAAAATTCGAAACTATTATAGACGCGTATCAGTCTTTAAAAATTAAACAATTTCTACTTCAACAACTTCTACTGCGCCATCTGTCTATTTTAAAGTTCAATCATCCTAACTGCAAATTACTTCTTTTTTAATTCTACAACCTTCAAAACAACCCTCGCTTTCTTGGAGTTATCAAACAGGCTAAATACTTGCCTCAGAATAAAAAAAGAAAGGAAACTTTAATTTTATCCAACTTGAACCAAAACACGGCTATCATTCGTACCCCAGTTAATAGAATTATATCCATCACATGATACACCATATAGAACCACCATGTAACAACCTTGTATCATAAACATTTGTAGATAGTTTGACATGGTAACGTGTGGAGTTCGTATAAAGTGAATGGTTAACGCTGGAGAAATAAATTGGTGTTGTTTTAAAGATCAATTTAGATTAAATGCGAGAGTTTTCAAAAGTATAATATAAGAGATAAATCTAAACGCTTATATTAAGCGAATTAATAGGAGGGCCTGGCTCATCATACTAAGCAGAAAGAATGGCACGGTGGAGATGGCTTGGCCACTGAGATCAACCAGCGCTTCTTCCTTCCATTCCACCTCCAGTTTAGCAAACGTGTATGGATTTCTCTAATAGAAATTATTTTGAAAAATAACATGAAATATTTCATCTTCACTTCCAATTTCCCTTATACATTATTGTAAATAGGATGATCTAGGTTGTTCTTGCTGAGTGGCATCTAAAAGAGCTATTTTAGAATTGGAACTTCCAATTTAAAATGGATCGCCAAAATTTATAGCGATATGCCAGCAATGCATTGGTGTGTTTCATTTGGCAATATACGAAATATCTATTTGACCCATTGTGTTCAAATCAATCTAACTGAAGAAATATATAATTGGCTGGGAGTTGCCTATTCTGTGTGTTTATGACCAGAATTGTAAAACAACATTTGAAAAAATTATTCCGCATGTGTTTCTTTTGAACGAAAAATCGAAATTTATTTTAAGGAGAAATAACGATTATTTCTATTTTTAGAGATGAAGTATGAAAGGATGAATTGTGAAGAGTAATGATGAACGGAAAAATAAATCCATGTCCAGGGATGGGAATTGGGGGATTGTATGGGAGTTGTATACAGAAAACTGATACTTCGATGTAAATATTGGTATCAATACGACGTACTTCGGTGTAAATATGGTGTTAATTCTATGTAAATTAAACTGAGGGAGATCCATCAACTTTCGAATGTATTGTTGCGCCGCCGCTGCTGTGTCAAGGATGGTCAAATGGGCACACGGGATCGGTAAGGATCTGTGCTCGACTGTTCTTTATTTACCTTCGTGTATTATGGAGAATAGCAAGTAACATACATCATCCAACAGTCAACAACAGAGAGGACAACTTCACTTCTCGCCAGCTGAGCTTCTTCCTGATTGGTCCATCTCCCCCCCGGTCTACATGTGGTGGGCGGTTTTTATTTTCTTTGGACAATTTTTTTTTACAATTTAAACAATTTTATTGATTCTTCTAATCAATTTTTACAAAGGTGTAAAAATATATAATAAAATAGTAAATAAAGGGTAGATAAAATGTAGGGGAATATAAATAGTTGTGTATGTGTACAAATTTCTTCAGCAAGGAAGACTTCTCCATCTTGAGAGAGTTCTCCTCCAGACAAGGTCTTCACTCCTCAGTTCCACACCGAGGAAGTACCTACAGATGCGTGTCTTGGCACGTCTTTGGACGTTGTCGTTCAACAGTACAACAATATTGTCCGTCTTTTCAACGACCTACCGCCGTCCTTTTCAAGAATAAAAGTTACTGCGGAGTTTGACTGAAGACTGTTGAGTCTATATTAAGCATTAATCTCAGTCCAATAACGATCGCTGTGAATATGTCACATTATTTTCACTTTTAGAAGTCAGCTTTTTATGAGAATGAGATATACATTTTTAATCGCCAATATAAAAATTATTAATAAGAAGAAATTCATACATTATAATGTATAAAATATTGGCAAAATAAATCTTTTATTAAATCCAATATATGCCTTTTCATTATCTAATGAATTAAATATGGATTGCTCTATTTTCAAAACATTTTAATGTATTGTATTACACTGAAAAAGATGTTTTTGATAATGCATCAGTTTCTGACTTAATTTGAGGTGCTGATCACGAATATAATGTTAGTTTTTATGTACCTCATCAATTTTTAGAGATATAACATATACATATTTAGGCCTCAATGTGGTACATCAGTCCATATAAGCGGTACGAAAAACACATTGAACGCAAATAAAAAATGAGAACGTCATACCAAAAGGTACTTTACTGTAGTATAAGAAAACCGAATCTATACAAAAAAATGTAAAATGCTACAGTCAATCCTTCATAAATTTCAACTTTTTTGATTTTCTCTTATAATTATTAACACTCATTGACAAAACTTAGGAAAGTTTCATGTTTTAATTTTGCCCGGTCGTCTATTTTTTTTATTTATTATTATTTTTTTTTAAATGAGACAAAGGCAATTTTGTTCACACTTGGTTAACTCGTGTGTTTTCAATAAAGGTCACTGTGTATCAAATATCTTTCAGAGTTATTGTCTGAATCCCGGATATACATGCTAAAAGGTACAACTTCCTTAAGTTTTGTCCATGAGTGTATCTTTTAGAGTTATTAACTGAATCCCGGTTATACATGCTAAAAGGTACAACTTCCTTAAGTTTTGTTCATGAGTGTATCTTTCAAAGTTATTGTCTGAATCCCGGTTATACATGCTAAAAGGTACAACTTCCTTAAGTTTTGTTCATGAGTGTATCTTTCAGAGTTATTGTCTGAATCCCGGATATACATGATAAAAGGTACAACTTCCTTAAGTTTTGTTCATGAGTGTATCTTTCAAAGTTATTGTCTGAATCCCGGTTATACATGCTAAAAGGTACAACTTCCTTAAGTTTTGTTCATGAGTGTATATGTACGAAAATATGGATTATTTTAATGCATTTTTAAAATTTAAAGTGCCTATTTTGGTACAATAATTCCAGCCAGTATACTTTACCTAAATTTTAACATATTACCTCTAACAGCGAAGTGCACAACCAGAGCTCCCGTCAATCCACCTGCGTGACAAGCCCTTATCTACTGACGGATTGGCGTGTTCTTCTAACTTTTTTTCCCCGAATCTTTTTTTCAAATTACTCAAATCATTCAATGCTCAAAGATAAAAAATATTTATTTTTTCACTTTTGATGAGTTAACCTCTATACCTATGCGTGATAAGATTTCAGAGACTACTTTCTTAGCTCTGACGTTTAATCATGTTAAACATATTTCTCTATTGCAACCTCATATTTTAGAAATATAGCAAAAGAGGTGCAACAAAGCTCTATTCTAATGGTATGACAGACCAGTTTCATCAAACACACAGGAATACATTATACATTAATATATTATATTATGTGGACATATATATGTGGAAAAAATAGTACAAATGTAATATTGTACTGGGATAAGGTACATAAATTATGAAAAAGGCATCTCCTTATCGTGTAACTGAAAGTTGCTGATGGCTTGCGCCTTTTTCATAATATATATATGTGTGTGTAAAAACAATAGAAAAAAATAAATAGGTCAGGTGTTGATATTAAAAATAAAGAAGGCATATCCTGACTAAAAGCACATGTGCTTTTTATGCACGCGGTGGTACAGACTACTCCACACTGACGAGCGTAACAGCGCGAAAAGCGTTCGTGGATGGCTTTTCTTGATTTATCAAGAAATTGGGTTGGCTAAATATCAGGGAACAGGCTAAATTAATGTTTAGTTGATTTCTGTTCCACTAGATGGCACTCTCTGCCATCTAAAAAGCACATGTGCTTTTGGTCAGGATATGCCATTTTTATTTTAATATACTTTTTTTAAAACTGTCATTATATCTACAGACGTCCTTTATTGCTATCAAAAATATATTTACTGATATAAAGCGAAATAAAAACCCTTTTTTAAATAGAGAGGTGTCTCTTTTGGCACACATATATAATCTATATAATTTTAAATATATACCTATCCCCCGATTTACACGGCACTTGTTTTACGCGTTTTCCAAATAAGTTTTTTTGTTTTTGTTTTTATCGCACTATACTAAATGCTACTGTGATTGAACACATGCGCTGTGTACACATCTCATGAGGAATCCCGAGCTTATGTGCTGACTTGCTGCACACGCACACTGTGTCTGTATTTCTAATTTTTTAAAATTTTTAATTTTCGATTTACACGTTTTTCTCAGGAACGTATCTATAGATGTTTGATACATTTTAAATTCATAAATATTTACAAAAACCAGTAAAATATGCTCTCAACAACACTTGTCACCAGTATGTAAAATTGATAATGACTGCATTTGTTTCTCTAAGAGCCACCCGACTAAGTATATAAGTTGAGTAAAACATATCTCCAGGGATATTGATATATGAAAATATATTTTTCCATGGATGCCTAATATATTTTACTCAATATTAATACATGGGATTATTTTGTTGAAAAATATATTCCACTCCTTTACACCTATTTATGTAAGACTTACCTGTTCTCGGAGTATTCTCCATCAACTTGAATGTGAAGAGTTTCAATCCAATAAATCATGAATCCAAATAGATAGTTCAGTCTCTTCTCTAGTCAGGGTGTCGACACTATTGATGGGGGCTTTGCAAGAGCCTTCACAAGGAACAAATCTTGAGACATATGAGCGGATGGGGATAAACGAATGAAATTTCCTCATATACATTGGGAAGATATTCTGCGTGATATTCTATCCAGTGATAGCGCTATTTCATGATCTTCAGGTTTGACTAAAGTAACAAAGCCAATGTTTCTGACACGAAGAAAGCAATTATCTGTTTCCTCGAAACCCCATTTGTTATATTCGACAAATATATTGCAGATCATACTGTATATTCTTGTTTTGTTTATATAGAGATCAAATTTGTAAATCTGTCAAGATATCTACACAAATTTTGATGCCTCTTACTTTAATTTTCTGATCATAAACAGTCCCCATTTTATTTCTTGTTGAAAATGATGACTTCGTCTGATTACAAGTTTCCTGTATTTGGAATCACCTTGGAAGATTGAATTAATGGTTCCCGATAAAGACATCATTTGTTCTTTTTTTTTCCGTGATGGATGTTGAAGGCGGACCATATCTTGGATCATCTTTCAAGCTTTCTTGACTTCGAAATTGACTGAAATAATTTTACAGTGTGTTTTTTTTTTTTTTCAGATAGCTCTTGTTTTCTGAAACTGCCGGATTATGAACCGAAAGGTCTGGGAGGCCAACAGCTTCAAGGATGTTTTCCGAAAGTCAGGCGTACAGACTTCGGCCTAGGTACCCCACTATCCAATGGTGTTTTCCGAAAGTAGGTCTCAATCGTTCAATTATTTTTTCAAGAATATTTTTCCAGAAATGAATAATAAGTCATAAGGAGAGAATGTTCCCAAAAGAGCTCCATGATGCAAACTAGATGTTTGGTTAAGGTCAAGTTTAACAATGATCATTCAACCGCCGTGGAAACCAGTCCCTTAGGGAAACGTAGATGTTTTTAAATGTGTAAAATTATGAAACCTTTCAGCTTCCTATGTGTAAGGAGAAATGAAGCGGTCTTCTAAAACATGCTATATCTACAGTAGCTAGTATATGTATTATATTCTTTCTATGTATTTTTATTCTTATATTATCTCCTTTGTGCTTATCCTAAAGTAATTTCTTTCTTCCAAACATCCTTTGCTGGGTAGATGGCGTTCTGAGCTCCAGGAACTTGGGTTATAAATATCTCCCTCTTTTTCTTACTGCTTTTCTCCTTTAAACTGAATGTATTCTTCATTCAGGCTATATGTACTCAATCAAATTGCACCTTTGTGTTTTATACCCGTTTAGCGTCTATTTTGACGGGAGATGCAACCTTTATTTTTATAGATTACTTTACGCATAATTTCTATCTCTATTTTGGCCACTGATTTGGCCTAGCAACACTATCAGCTAAATATCTCTTTATAATGCACCGCGGCCTGTGATCGTAAAACGACACTTGAAGTTACACCGCATGAGTTTCTTTTGAACGAAAAATCCAAAATTTATTTCAAGGTGAAATATCGACTATTTCTAACCTTTTTGGATGAGGTATGAAAGAGTGAATTATGAAGAGTAATGATGAACGGAAAAATAAATGTGTCCAGGGATGGGAATCGAACCCACAATGTTCCGCTTACCGGGCAGATGCCATGTCCACTAGGCTACTCTGGACGTATTTTTCCGTTCGTAAATAATACATAAAGTAACTTATAATACAATATAATACACTGCGGCTTGTGATTGTAAAACGACACTTGAAGTTACACCGCATGAGTTTCTTTTAAACGAAAAATCAAAATTTATTTCAAGGTGAAATATCGACTATTTCTAACCTTTTTGGATGAGGTATGAAAGAGTGAATTATGAAGAGTAATGATGAACGGAAAAGTGTGAAGATTTCATTTGATCCCTTGTGCACATCTCATGGAATAAAGTCCGCCCTAGACAGACGAGGGCCCGACACCATGGTCTCTATGTGGACTCTCCGCAGTTTGCTAAAGCTGGTGTTGTGGCTTTGTCACCGACTTGAATCCGCTAGTTTGTGGAGAGGGTCAATAGATGGCGCTTAAGTTTAGCGTCTATTTTGACGGTAAAAGTGATTGCGATTTTTCTAGATCATTATTCTCCCGGCAAAACTTTCATCTACATATATTTATAAAAGTAAATACCTTATTCCCATCGAATTTAAACATAGGGAACTCGAGTGATTACGACTTCTTTTGTCTTCTATATATATATATATATTATATAATCTAAAAATGCAAATATTTTATTTTATTTTAAAAACATATATTTTATTTTTCATTCATTGACTGTTATACATTTTTGACCATATATTCAAAATAATAGCACTTTAATTATTGTTGTTGTAAATATGTAAAGTGAACCCTACCTTTTCTGGTGAAAATCACGAATATAGAATTCATTTTCTAAATTTTATATTACTGTGATATAATTAATTTTATATGTATATTTTTACTTCAAGAGATTCAAAATAAAAATCTGCTTGAAAGGTAAATAATAATTTTTATTTTTCCACGACTGCACCTCTTTTCAACAATCAAACACACAAAAAAATTCTAATCTATAACATAAGTCGACAGGATTTACCTAATTTTTATTAAATTTTCTATCAATTTATCTGAAACTTGTAACAAAATGGCAAAAACAAAAAAAGAAAAAGATGCTGAATTTACATACCAAGCGATGCCATCATTTGTAAAATATAATAATAGTCTAAATATTAAAACGTGGATTACAAATTTTGAAAGAAAGAGTGACTCCTACGGGTTTGATCACGGTTGGAAGGTGCTTCATCTATCAGACTACCTACAGGATGAGGCCTTGACCTATTATTTCGAAAGCCTCTGCAACATAGAAGACTGGAGTAAATTAAAAGAAAGCCTAATAATCAGGTTCCAGAAGGTCAAATTGACGCCCTTGGTGGAAATGATGAGGATCACCCAAGAGGAACAGGAAACAGTCACGCAATACTTCCACAGGAAAATGCAGCTGACAAACAATGTTGAGTTGAACCTCACCTCCATAGTGGAGCTATTAAATGAGGGAGTAAAAACAAAATACAAGCCCTACCTGGCTACAATAGACGCAGTGCAGCCCTCGGAGTGGCTAACCATGGCCATAAAAGTTGAAAATAGCTTAACGGGATCTGGAACGCCGGTGGAAAAGGGCCGTCTCCAGACTTTGAATCCAGCACTTCACCCATCACCTAGACCTGCCGGATGTTATGGTAACTCGCAAGTGCAGAGACCACCAATGCCTTGTCGAATTTGCGAACGGCTGGGATTGGAGCTTCAATGGCACTACCACTCAGTGTGCCCATACCAGCGCCCAACAGCTTCCAGATCTCCGGCCACTCCCCGTGTCCAGCGCCCAACAGCTTCCAGATCCTTCTCTTCAGCCAGTCCCCACTCCTACCAAGCCGCAGCTTCTAGTTCCTTCCCTCCACCCACTCCCCATGACTACCAACCGACAGTTCCTAGTGCCTCTTCACCCGATTCTCCCAGGTACTGCCCACTGAAGAATACTACCCCAAAGCCCATAAACCCAGGTAGAACTTTATTATTATTCTCAGTACTCATAAATTATGTATCCTCACCCTGTGTACTTGATACTGCATCATCAATATCTATTATCCCATTAAAATACTTAAATTATATTCATTATAAAATGTTAGATAATTCCCCAAAAGACAAAATAGGTCAGGTAGAAGGATTTAGTTATCCATTATACAAAATATTAGTTAGGCTTAGCTTAGGTAAAATTACAAAATATCAAGAAATGTTTGTTTGTGATACTCCAATAGAATATATTATTTTAGGTTTACCAATATTTTATAAATTTAGATTACAAATATATTTCTCAAAAAACCTTTTTCAAAATTATAAATTCTTGTATTCCTTTAATCCAAAAACTGATGACCAAAAGTCATATGCTACCACCCTATGTATTCCAGACCCATACTATGTTAGAAATTCATCTCTTCTAAATATTAACCCATTGTATAATTTTAATTCTTTATATATACCAAATACATATGTTAAACATATAGATCATAATTCAAATCCCATTATTGATTCTAACTCATATCACAGTATGCAAATTCCATGCCCTATTGTCAATTATAACTCATATCTAGACCTTAGTAACTTAGATATTAACCCAAATTTCTCAATTCAAACAATTTCAGATATTTTGCACAAATATAAGAATGTTTTCTCTAAACACAATTTTGATATAGGATGCATAAGAACTAACCCAATTTGCATATCTCTTTCAGATAATATTCCAATAGCACAAAAGCCATATAGGACATCTTTTTACAATAATGCTGAAATACAAAAACAAATAACTGAATTATTAAAGTATGGTATTATTAGGCCTTCATCTAGCCCTTATAGTTCTCCTGCATTATTAGTGAATAAGAAATCTGATACCCCAAATCACCCCACAAGACTCTGTATAGATTATAGGAAACTTAATCAAAAAACAGTTCCAGAACATACCCCAATTCCACTTATAGAACAAATTATAGATAGGTTATCACAGTCAAAAATATATACTATTCTAGATGTTAAAAATGCATATTGGCATATACCCATAGATGAAAAAGATAAATATAAAACTTCATTTGTAACACAATTAGGTTGTTATGAATGGAATAGACTTCCATATGGTTTAAAAAATGCACCCTCACAATTTGAAAGAATTATGAAATCAATTTTCACTAAACATAACATACAGTATGCTTTAAATTATTTTGATGATATTGTGGCGGTAAGAATTGCAAGCAACAGGCGTAGATAAATCGAACGATAAACGTTTATTGCTGCCAACGAGCAGACTACTCAAATCAAAGAATACACGAACATATACACCAATCATTAACTCAATACATGCGAAACAAACACAAACAAAATCCAAAACCTAATTATGTAAAACAATACAACAAATAACGCTACAATGCCCTCCTCTCCAAAAGGACAGCGTCCTCGCTGTCAGACGGCAGGCTCATCCTCGGGTAGGTCCAGTTGTTCGTCCGGGTCACGGTAGTTCTTCATTCTCACTACGTGCACAATTTCCTTTGGCTTACGACGGCGGTTAGTAGTGTCTAGACTTTCAACTTCGTACGTCACATCCGAAATGCGTCTCGTCACCCTATAAGGGCCGAAATATCGTTTTATTAATTTTTCGGATATCCCTATTTTCCGAACGGGTATAAATATCCATACTTTATCGCCTGGCTGATAGCTCACTTCTCGATGTTTGGCGTCGTAGAGTCGTTTATTGCCCTCTTGCGCTCTCAGTGTATGTAGCCGAGCCAATTGTCGCGTCTCCTCTGCTCGAGTCACTATCTCTCGATTATAGTCCTCTTGATCTTCATCTTTTAAAAGAGGAAACAATGTATCCAACGTAGTTTCAGCTTCTCGTCCATGGATGAGGCTGAATGGGGTGAATCCGGTGGTGTCCTGCTTCGCCGTATTGTAAGCAAACGTGATGAACGGAAGAATAACGTCCCATTCCTTTTGTTCGACGTCCACATACATTGACATCATGTCGGCCAGGGTTTTATTAAGTCTCTCAGTGAGACCATTCGTCTGAGGATGGTACGCCGTGGTAAATCTCTGAGCCGAAGAGCAAAGTCCCGTCAGCTCGGATATTAGTTTAGACTGAAAAACCCTACCCCGGTCAGTAATTATTTCTCGTGGTGCTCCATGTTTAAGCACTACGTCCTCCAGGACGAACTTGGCCACTTGCTGAGCGTCTGCCGATGGTAAGGCTCGGGTGATAGCGTATCGCGTCAGATAGTCTGTGCAAACTATTATCCATTTATTTCCTATTGGGATATTGGGAATCTTCCGAGGAGATCAATTCCGACTCTTTGGAACGGAACAGAGGTGGGTGGTATCGGTTGCAGCAATCCGGGCGGTCGCAAGGGAGCATGTTTACGACGCTGGCACTCCCTACAGTGACCGACATATTTTCTTATGCTCCTCAGAAGACCTGGCCAAAAATACTTCCTCCTAATTCTATCGTGGGTTTTAGCCAACCCTAAATGACCGGCAGTTGGATTATCGTGGAGACTTCTGAGGACGTCAGGGCGCAAATGCCTGGGGATCACCAATAGCCACGGTTGCCCCACTGGGTCGAAATTCCGCTTGTAAAGAGCTCCATTGATTATTTTGAAGCGGTTTTGATCGTTCCTCGAACATTCCTCCGATATTCTCACAATTACCGGATCTTTCCGCTGTTCCGCGACGATATCAGTTAAAGCAGCTAATGTTGGTATGTCATCTTCGGATTCCCCTGGGTTATTCGCTTCGATTGGATTGCGTGAGAGACAATCGGCATCTTGATGTTTTCTGCCGTTTTTATATACCACGTTCACATTGTACTCCTGAAGTCTTAAGGCCCACCTGGCCAGTCTTCCCGACGGGTCCTTCAGTCCCGAAAGCCAACAGAGCGAGTGATGATCCGTCACAATTGTAAACGAGCGACCAAATAGGTATGGACGGAACTTGCCGATCGCCCAAATCGCGGCAAGACACTCCCGCTCCGTTGTTGAATAATTTTTTTCAGCTGTTGACAGCGTTCTTGATGCATATCCAATCGGTTTTTCACTTCCTCCCTGGACCTGGACCAAAACCGCACCAATTCCAAACCCACTGGCGTCGGTGTGCAGTTCGGTCGCATACTTTTCGTCAAAGTGGGCCAAGACGGGTTCCGACGCGAGTGCCAACTTCAAGGATTCATAGGCCTGCCGTTGATCTGGTCCCCATTCGAATCTGGTGTCCTTTCTCAACAACCTGTGTAGTGGTTCAGCTTTTTGAGCAAAATTCTTAATGAAACGACGATAATACGAGCACATTCCAATGAAACTTCTTACATCAGTAAGGGATTTGGGAGTAGGGAATTTGGACATAGCATCAACTTTACCCGGGTCGGGGTGCACGCCCTCTCCATCCACCAGATGCCCAAAAATGCTTAGTCGTTTTGTTCCGAACAAGCACTTGTCTGGATTTAACACAAGTCCAGCCTTTGAGAGACACCTGAGAACTAATTCAAGGCGTCGAACATGTTCGTCAAAGGTGGGTGAAAACACAATAATATCGTCCAGATAGCAAAGGCACATTGACCACTTCAACCCCCTCAGCAAGGTATCCATCATTCTTTCAAATGTCGCTGGGGCGTTACACAGCCCGAAAGGCATAACTTTGAACTCTTTCAATCCGTCGGGTGTAATGAAGGCGGTCTTTTCGCGATCTGCCTCATCCACCTCAATCTGCCAGTAACCAGAACGGAGGTCCATGGAAGAATAATAACTCGCCCCTCTTAAGCAATCGAGTGTATCGTCAATCCTTGGTAGTGGATATACATCCTTTTTTGTGATTTTATTCAGGTGTCTGTAATCGACACAGAAACGCCAACTACCATTTTTCTTTTTCACTAATACCACAGGAGAGGACCAAGGACTTTCGGAAAGCTGAACTATACCTCCTTTCAACATTTTGTCGACCTCATTCTGAATGGTTTGACGTTCGACCTGCGACACTCGATATGGACGGCGTTTAATCGGGGGATGGTCCTCTGTATTTATCTTGTGCTTGGCTGTGCTCGTCAGATTAGACGGAAACTTATTAAATTCAAATAAGCCGCTGAAACTCCCAAGTATCGAACATATCCTGGTCCTTTCAAGCATGGATAGATCAGGGCTTATCATCGAGGCAATGTTTGGAGAGTTTTCTTGTCCAAGAATCCCCTGCCGATTGGTGTCCGAAGCATCACCGATGACCGCCAGCTGACCCTCTTCCAGTACCTGTATCTCTCCAATACACATTCCTTTGGGGACAGTTCGATCACATGTGCCGATGTTGGTTATCCAAATTCTCCCTTTTCCATGCTGGACAGCGAAGATCGAGGCGGGAACCATCAGATCACGTTCTAGAAAGAGGATCCTCGAAGGCTCCATTACGACATCACTCACACCGAGTATAGCTTCGCTGATTACGTTTATCTGCTTGGTTGATCCAGCGGGGATTATAAAGCTATCGTCGGCGGCCACAGTTTGGAATATGCTCGAAGAATCCTCTGGTAGTTCTGCTTTTTCTAACAGAATCTCGGCGCTACCACAATCGATTATAGCCCTTGACGCCTCCAGAAAGTCCCAACCGAGAATGATGTCGTGGCTACAACTTGGTAAAACAATGAATTCAAACGGCTGTACTAATCCGTTTATTTCTAAACGTAACGTACATCGGCCCCTGGAAACGATATATTTCCCGTCGGCAACTCTAAGTGTCATGCCAGCGTCACTGAACATAGTCTTTTTGTGTTGCTGTCTAAAGTGGTCCGAAATAACCGAAAACGAAGCGCCGCTGTCGACAAGGGCAGGAAAAGTTTTATCGTCAATAGTAACGTCAACTATATTCTGTGATAGTTTAGCGGCTATGAGCGGCGGAGGATTTATAATCTCCTCAGCGACCTTACCTCCAGCGAAGGGCGTTTGCTCTAGTTTTCCTCACGATAAGGTGATCGGCCAGATCGTCGGCTTGGCGATATCGAGGGGCGACGTTCAGCTGGGGATCGGCCACGACCTGGATAGGGCGACGGGCTTCGGTAACTTGCGCGGCCTGGGGTTTCATTGCTATTATAGATCGTTCGCGGGCCGTTCTGGACAGGGTGGTATCTCCCCGGTGGCTGTCGATCCATCATCCCTCGCCGCTCTCGGCAGTACCTGGCGACGTGACCCGGGCGTCCGCATTGGAAACAAACGGGAATATTATCCACCGTCCTCCATTCGTCAGTCTTTCTTCGGGCAGTTGTCAGCCTTGTAGGACTTTGCTGCTGGTAATACGGGGGTGGTTTCGCCGGTCCTTCAAATTGGCGGCGTTGTTCTTGGTAGTATGGACCCTGCTGCGCAATTGGGGTCAGATTTCTCTCAACCTCTTCATGAATCATTTTCTTCAGGGAGTTCACCTCCGGCACTATAGGCTCGGAATGTAGGGCACTTTTAATTTCTTCTCTCACGATTCGTCGAATCAGATCTTCCAGGGACGAGGAGTTAGGTTGCTCTATACTTGCGACGTTAGGGAGTCGCTCAAACCTTGGTTTCCCGATGCGTCGCTGCTTGCAAGCCTCCACCTTTCGGCACCAATCGACAAAGGCTTCAACAGTATCAATTTCCTTTATCAAGATGACCTGATAGACATCTTCTACCACACCTTTCATTAGATGTGCCACTTTCTCTTCTTTACTCATATCGGGATTCACCTGCCTACACAAGCTCAGAACGTCTTGGATATAGGATTCACAGGATTCTGTACTCTTCTGAGCTCGACTCTGAAGGTTGTCCTTAGCGCGTCTGAGAAGGACACCGCTATTGTCGAATGTCCGGCTAAACATCTCCTTAAACATATCCCACGAATCCATTCCTTCTTCGTTGTTATCATACCATTGGCCAGCGGTCCCTTCCAAAAAGAATGGTGCGTTCGCCAATTTCATCGTGGCATCCCAGCAGTTCGATCTCGCAATACGTTCGTAATCCTTCATCCATTTGCCACAATCCTCCGTTCCATTGCCGCTAAACACAGTTGGGTTTCTTGTCAAATGTTTGCAAGTATTAACACCCGTGTTAACTCCAGCCGATATTGACATTTTTCTGATTGGCTTATTCTTTTCGTCGAAATCAAAACGTGGTTCCAGGCCTTCTAGGCGACGGCTTCTTCTGACAGAGGTATCCGTGATGGTATCGGTACCCAGCATCTCCACCACTTGTGGCGGTAAGAATTGCAAGCAACAGGCGTAGATAAATCGAACGATAAACGTTTATTGCTGCCAACGAGCAGACTACTCAAATCAAAGAATACACGAACATATACACCAATCATTAACTCAATACATGCGAAACAAACACAAACAAAATCCAAAACCTAATTATGTAAAACAATACAACAAATAACGCTACAATATTATTATACACTCCAAAACTTATGAAGAACACATTAAACATTTAGAAGACATATTAAACATATTTGAACAAGAAAATATAAAACTCAATCTCAATAAATGTAAATTTTTACAAAAAGAAATAAAATTTTTAGGATACACAATTAACTCAGGAAAATATACACCCAATAACACAAATATTGAAGCAATTTTAAAATTAAATAGACCATACAATATTAAAACATTACAAAGATTTTTAGGTACAATTAATATATATAATAAATTTATTCCCCATTATGCACAAATTAGGGCACCATTGAATGAACTTTTGTTAAAAAATGCTGCTTGGTTATGGAGTACAAAACATGAACAAGCTTTCCAAACTCTTAAAAATGCATTAATTTCAAAACCTGTACTTTATATTTATGACCCATCAAAACCATGCCATTTAATCACAGATGCCTCAGGTCTAGGAGTAGCAGGAGTCCTGAAACAACCTGATGAACAAGGCATTTTACACCCCATAGCTTATTATTCAAGAAAACTTCACCCATATGAGCAGAATTATACTGCTTCAGAAATAGAAACATTAGCAATAATTAATTCAGTACAAAGATTTCATACATATTTACATAATGTACACTTTACATTGCACACAGATCACTTGCCTTTAAAATGGATCAAAAATGTAAAAAACCCACATGGTAGATTATTTAGATGGTCCTTAATCCTATCTCAATATAACTTTGACATAAAACATATTAAAGGATTAAATAATATAGAAGCAGACATGCTGTCAAGAGCACCAGTATCATTTTACCTAACATATAATGAGTTAAAAGAACATCAAACAACAGAACAAATTAGCAATAGTAAATTTAAAATACAAAATGATATCTTTATAATTAATAGAAAGGGTTTTAAAAGAGCTTATGTACCACAAACACTAAGACACAAATTATTAAACAAAGTACATACAAAACATGGACATATTGGAACAACTCAAATGGCTAAAATAATTTCTCCATACTATTATTGGCCACATATGACTAGGGATATTGCTAATTACACAAAGCATTGTGAAACTTGCCAGTTAAATAAATCTAGGGATAACAGAATTGTTTATGGACCACTACAACAGATGCCAATAGCTACACACCCTAATCATATTTTTTCTTTAGACACAATGGGAGGCTTACATAATTATGGGACAACCAAACACAGTATCCATATGATAGTAGATCATCACAGTAGATTCCTTTGGACCTTTCCTACAAAATCTGTATCCACTGATTCATATATAACTTGTTTAAAAAATTTATTCCAAATTAACAAACCTGAAATATTAATAACTGACAGAAATGCAGCTTTTCTTAGCAATAAATTTAAACAATTTTTAGGAAAAAATAATGTTAAGCATCTACTCACCAGTGCCCATCACCCAGAAACAAATGCAAAAGTAGAAAGATTAAATTCCACTATCATAAATAGGTTAAGATGTGAATATAATCATAATTTAAAGATCCCTTGGACAAAATATATTCCTAATATTACTGAAAGTTATAATGATACAGTACATACCATAACAGGCTTTACACCTAGGTTCTTATACTATGGAATACAACCACATTATATAGAACATGACACAGAAACACATACACCAATAGAAAAAGCAAGAAAATTAACCATTGAAAGAACCATAAAATCCCATGAACACAGCAAACAGCTTTATGATATTGAACACCCAGAACCCATTTTTAAAGAAGGAGATCAGGTATTAGTGAAAACCTTTATTTATCCAAACACTGGTAAATTAACACAAAGATATATAGGCCCATTTAAAATTTTAAAACAACTTTCTCCAGTCACATATGAAATAAATAAACCCAATCTACCTCAAAGAAAACAAACAGAAATTATACACTCAAATAAACTTAAATTATTTTACCCAGAATCAGATTTTTTACTTCAAAATAGCACTAATTTAGAAAATGACTTAATAGTAAACCAAAATTCTAGCACAAAGTTAATAGATATTGATGATAAACCATGTTTTTTACAGGAAGGTCATATTTTGGATATGGACAATGAAGAACAAATATCAACCCCAATTCTTTTGCCTACACACATAACTTAATGTCACTTCAAATATCTCTCTATTATCATTTAATTATTCAACCATTGTTTTAAAATACTTTTAAATATTGTTTCACATACATTTAAATGTTTATATTTTAGGAAAAACTCATTTTAAATTATATTTGTGTAAAAATAAACATTTCTACTGCCATTTAATATTTTGAAATACAGCAGGCATAATGACATAATTATTCATATTTTAAATACCTTTTTGGCTTCATATAAATTTTTATATCAATCAATCTATCATTATTTCTTATATATAGTTTTATTTTAATTTCATAAATATATAAATTATTAGTAAACAAACTTTCTTTTGTTTATTTTAAAAAATATGGACATTGATTTTTATTGTTTAATTTGTAATTATTTTATAGACATTTTGATTTCGTTTAATTAATTATTTTTGTAATAGCCATTTTTATTTTCAATTTTGACTTTTTGAAAATCTTTTTCACAGGGGGGAAATATTATATAATCTAAAAATGCAAATATTTTATTTTATTTTAAAAACATATATTTTATTTTTCATTCATTGACTGTTATACATTTTTGACCATATATTCAAAATAATAGCACTTTAATTATTGTTGTTGTAAATATGTAAAGTGAACCCTACCTTTTCTGGTGAAAATCACGAATATAGAATTCATTTTCTAAATTTTATATTACTGTGATATAATTAATTTTATGTATATTTTTACTTCAAGAGATTCAAAATAAAAATCTGCTTGAAAGGTAAATAATAATTTTTATTTTTCCACGACTGCACCTCTTTTCAACAATCAAACACACAAAAAATTTCTAATCTATAACATATATATATTAAAAATAAATTAATTAATTAAAAATAAAATTGTTGTAAGATTTAGGTACTTACAGCTTGTAGGAAGGCATGAGGACGTTGAGGATTATATGATAATAATCTTTATTATCCATTTAGCAAGAAAAGACAAAGTTATGGTAGCGAACAGTTATTGAAGTATAGAGAAGAAGGTAAACAAACAGTTGTGATGATGATAGGTCCAGTGTGGCGCTAGCTGTCGTAGCATTCAGTTATCCAACAAATCCCCGGCATGAATGTGGAGACATCACGAGGTTGTAGCGTAACTTCTCAAATGTCGGCCTTGGTAGCGGCTTGGTCAGAATGTCCGCCTTCATGTCGCCAGTTGGGCAGTAGATCATTTTTATCACTGTCTTCTTCTGAAGATCCTTCAGGTGATGGATCTTGGTTGCGATGTGCTTGGTTCTAGAAGACACTTTTTCGGATGAACATATCTTGAGACATGATTGATTGTCTTGGTGGAAGTAGATTGGAGCTTTCTGTTCCAGTTCGAGATCCTTTAGCAAGTCGAGAAGCCATAACAGTTCTTGTGAGGCTTCGGCTGCGGAGATTAGTTCCGCTTCGGTGGATGAGAGAGATACGCAACCTTGTTTCCCAGTCATCCATGAGATGGGGTTTGATCCCAGTAGGAACAAGTTTCCGCTTAGTGATTTTCTGTCGGTGTTGTCGCTTGCCCATGTGGCATCACTGTATGCTTCCAGCGTGGGAGGTTTTTGGTTAGATATGCGTAGCTCGAGTTCTTTAGTAGTTTTTAGATATCTTACGATTCTTTTTGCTGCATTCCAGTCACAATTTCTAGGATTCTGGTTTCTGCTGCTGAGTATGCAGACTGGAGCTGCGATATCTGGTCTGGATACTACGCTTAGGTACAATAGTGAGCCTATCAGTAGTTGGTATTGGACGTTGTTTGGTAGAAGTTTTTCATCAGATATACCGGGGTATCCGCTTTCCATGGGAGTGAAAGTAGGTTTCGCTTCTTGGAGATTGTACCTTTCAACTAATTCTTGGATTTTACTCTTTTGGCTCAGAAGGAGTTCACCTTCTCTGTTCCTTGAGATTTCTATACCAATGAATTGAGTGGGGTCTCCAAGGTTCTTTATTTCGAATTCTTTTTCGAGAGTTTTTACAGTGTTTTGGATGATTATTTCGGAATCGCTTGCGAGGAGCATGTCATCCACATATAGAATCAAGTAGATGGAATGGTTTTCTTCATTCTTGGTGAACAGGCATGGGTCTACAATGCTCTGTTTGAAGTTATTTTTAATTAGAGTGCTTGCAATTTTTGTGTTCCAAGATCTTCCAGCTTGTTTTAGACCGTAAATTGCCTTCTTTAGTTTGCAGACTTTGTTTGTTTGTTTTGTATGGAGTCCTTCTGGGAGTTCCATGTAGAGTTCTTTATCTAGGTCGCCGTGTAGGAACGCTGTCTTCACATCGAGGTGGTTCACTTGCATCCCTTTGTAGACTGATGCAGCTAGGAAGGCTCTAATTGTAGAATGCTTCACAATTGGTGCAAATGTTTCTTCGTAGTCTCGGCCAAATTTCTGATTGAACCCTTTTGCTACGAGTCTGGCTTTGTACCGCTCTATTTCTCCTTTGGAATTGAGTTTTTGTTTATAGGTCCATTTACATCCTATGATCTTTTTGCCCTTAGGTAGAGGCGTTAGTTCCCATACATTGTTCTTCTCAAGAGAATTTAGTTCTTCGTTCATTGCTTGTAGCCATTTTTCTCTTTCTATTTTTTGTAATTGTAGGACTTCCGAGTAGCTGGTGGGTGTCGGAATGTCTTGAGCTTCAGTTTTGTACAGCATGTAGTCATTTCTTATGGGAGGTATTCCCTTTGTTGGTCTCGTGGATCTTCTTTGTGTGACCACTTGTGTTCCTGTGCTTGTACCGGGTTGAATGTAATCCTCGGTTTCTGAGTCCTCAAGGTTTTCGGATTGTGTTCCTGGTTCCTGACTTTCCTCTGCATTACCAATATGATTGGAGGAAGTTAGATCTGTACTTAGTACTTGTGGTGAAGTTGTTTTTGTGGAAGCGTGGTGAAACCCATTTTCTTTTTCTATAAATTTTACGGATCTGCTGATTGTGATGTTGTCTGTATCGTGCAGGATTCTGTATCCTTTGCTTCGATCATCGTATCCAAGAAAGATCCCTTCGATAACTTTGCTATCCAACTTGTTTCTTTTTATCTTGGGAATATAGGCGAAGGCTTTACATCCGAATCTTTTTAGATGCTTCAGACTGGGCTTCCTGTTGGTCCATAGTTCAAAAGGAGTCTTGTCTGTAGCTTTCGAGGGTATTCGGTTGTGTAGGTAATTGGCTGTGGTAACCGCTTCCGCCCATAGAGACTGTGGGAGTCCTGAGTCAAACAGCATGCATCTTGTCATCTCCATTAGTGATCGATTTTTCCGTTCTGCTACTCCGTTCTGGGCTGGTGAGTAGGGGACTGTTAGCTGATGTTTGATTCCGCTTTGGTTCAGGAAATCTTCGACTTGTCGGTTTACGTACTCACGACCGTTGTCTGTCCGTATGGTTTGGATATTTTTTCCAAATTCCGTGTGTGCTGAGATGACGTAGTCTTTTATTTTTTCATAGGCTTCGTCTTTTCCTTTCAGGAGGTAGGTCTTCGTGTATCTGCTGTAGTCATCAGTGAAGGTGATGAAGTATCTCTTACCGCTGAGAGAGTTAGTTGGTAATGGACCGCAGATATCACTGTGGACAAGTTGAAGCGTTTCAGTTGCTCTGTACTCTGTCTTCTTTGGAAATGGGGTTTCGGTGAGTTTTCCTTGAATGCACTGAACGCAGTCTGTGCTGTGCGAACAGTTATTTAGACTTAGTCCTCTTGCTAGGTTCTCATTTTGAATTTTCTTAATTGATTCTATATTTCTGTGTCCTAGTCTGTCGTGCCAGAGCATGAGGCAATTTTTGTTCTTGCAGTGGTTTTGTTTTGCAACATTTGCTTTCAATGTGCGAGTTTGGGGGTTGTCATCCAGGTGGAGTCGGTATATTCCATTGTCAAGTATACCGTTCGCGAGGGCTGTGTTGTCTCTTTCGATGGTACACCAATCTCTGTTGAACGTTACTTTACATCCGTTGGAGGTGGCCGCACTCACTGACAGAAGGTTGTCTGTTAGTTCCGGGATGTAGAGAACTTTTGTGAGAAGTAAGGTGTCAGTCTTTCCTTGGGGTGTGATGACTTTGATTTCTCCTTGTCCTATCCCTTTGACCTGCAGCTTATTGCCATTAGCAACCACAACATTTTGTGTTTGTTCTCTGTTAAGTTCAGTGAAGAAGCTTTCATCGTACGCCATATGAGATGTGGCTCCAGAGTCGACGAACCAGTTGTGTACACTTGCTTCTCGTTGAGTGCAATTGAGAGCTTTTGGGTTAGGTCCTTTTGTTGTTCTCTGGTTTGTGGATTGTTCTTGGGTGACACTCGACTGATTTGTGTACTTTGGTACGTTTCCTCTTCTGAAGTTTTCATATTTGTACTCTTTGTTGCTGTTGTTTCGCTTTTGATAGTGCCAACATTCTTCTTTGGAGTGGTTTGGTTTGTGGCAGAAAGAACAGAATTTCTTCTCTTTTTCTCTTCTTTGGCTTGAAGCTCTGTGGAGGCTTTTTAAGGCTTTTGATTCGGTGCTTTCGTCTTTCGAGCTTTCTACTCTGCGTGTGTGTTCATCAAGGAGTTTGTTCTTGGTGAATTCAAGCGTTAGCTCGTCATCAGGCCTTGATTCCAACATCGTGATGAGATTTGAGTAGCTCTTTGGAAGCGAGCAAAGCAGTATAGCCGTGATGTGAGAGTCTTTTAGTGTTTCGCCAATGGTTCGCAGTTTGTCAACAAGTTCCATCATGGTAGTGATGTGCTGTTGCATGTCTTTGTCTTCTTCAAGTTTTAAGCTGTATAGTTTCCTTAGCAAATAAATTTTTCCTGAGAGTGTTTTTCTTTCATAGATATTTTTAAGAGTGTCCCAGGTAGCTTTGGCTGTTAGTAGGTTTTTGACATGCACTATTTGTGAGTCGGCGATGCTTAGATTAATGATAGCTCTAGCTTTTGAGTCTTTCTTTTTCCATTCGATTTTAGGTTCATCTGGAATATTTTCGGTGACAACTTCCCAAAGATCTTCCTTTTGCAAGAGCATTTCAATTTTGAAAGACCATAGTGAGTAGTTATAGCCGTCGAGCTTATCTAGGGTTACATCGTGGCTCGGGAGTGACGCCATTTTTGCTAAGCCTTTTTTCTTTGTCTTAACTCGTTAGTTGAATTTCATGCAATACTCAGTCTCATAATCTAATTGTTGTAAGATTTAGGTACTTACAGCTTGTAGGAAGGCATGAGGACGTTGAGGATTATATGATAATAATCTTTATTATCCATTTAGCAAGAAAAGACAAAGTTATGGTAGCGAACAGTTATTGAAGTATAGAGAAGAAGGTAAACAAACAGTTGTGATGATGATAGGTCCAGTGTGGCGCTAGCTGTCGTAGCATTCAGTTATCCAACAAAAATAATAAATTTATTTTTAATATCAACACCTGACCCACTTATCTTTTATTTTTTCTATTGTTTTTTCATATATATATATATATATATATAATTTTAAAATGGCAATGTTCACTACTTCAGACATTGTGTCATTTCTGAAAAAAAAAATCTATTTGATACAAAAGATGATATTACGAATAACATTATACGTGGACACATGTTACTTCTGACAATAGTGTCCTGAAGTCCAGAGTTGACTTTACCTCGATAGAAACCTTTCCGGACACACACACCCTCCGGTCCATGTGTACAGACAAGAAACCCAGTGCCGAGCTGAATCATCTCTGGTAACTGACTTATCGGACATACCCCGGGCCATGTGCACAGACAAGAAACCAAGTGCCGAGCTGAGTCATCTCTGGTAACTGACTTATCGGACATACCCCGGTCCATGTGTGCAGACAAGAAACCAAGTGCCGAGCTGAGTCATCTCTGGTAACTGACTTATCGGACATACCCCGGTCCATGTGTACAGACAAGAAACCAAGTGCCGAGCTGAGTCATCTCTGGTAACTGACTTATCGGACACACCCCGGTCCATGTGTGCAGACAAGAAACCAAGTGCCGAGCTGAGTCATCTCTGGTAACTGACTTATCGGACACACCCCGGTCCATGTGTGCAGACAAGAACCCAAGTGCCGAGCTGAATCATCTCTGGTAACTGACTTATCGGACATACCCCGGTCCATGTGTGCAGACAAGAAACCAAGTGCCGAGCTGAGTCATCTCTGGTAACTGACTTATCGGACATACCCCGGTCCATGTGTGCAGACAAGCAACCCAGTGCCGAGCTGAGTCATCTCTGGTAACTGACTTTTCGGACATACCCCGGTCCATGTGTGCAGACAAGAAACCAAGTGCCGAGCTGAGTCATCTCTGGTAACTGACTTATCGGACACATACCCCGGTCCATGTGTGCAGACAAGAAACCAAGTGCCGAGCTGAGTCATCTCTGGTAACTGACTTATCGGACACACACCCCGGTCCATGTGTGCAGACAAGAAACCAAGTGCCGAGCTGAGTCATCTCTGGTAACTGACTTTTCGGACACACCCCGGTCCATGTGTGCAGACAAGAAACCAAGTGACGAGCTGAGTCATCTCTGGTAACTGACTTATCGGACATACCCCGGTCCATGTGTACAGACAAGAAACCAAGTGCCGAGCTGATTCATCTCTGGCAACTGACTTATCGGACATACCCCGGGCCATGTGCACAGACAAGAAACCAAGTGCCGAGCTGATTCATCTCTGGTAACTGACTTATCGGACATACCCCGGGCCATGTGTACAGACAAGAAACCAAGTGCCGAGCTGATTCATCTCTGGTAACTGACTTATCTAACACACCCCGGTCCATGTGTGCAGACAAGAAACCAAGTGCCGAGCTGAGTCATCTCTGGTAACTGACTTATCGGACATACCCCGGTCCATGTGTGCAGACAAGAAACCAAGTGCCGAGCTGAGTCATCTCTGGTAACTGACTTATCTAACACACCCCGGTCCATGTGTGCAGACAAGAAACCAAGTGCCGAGCTGAGTCATCTCTGGTAACTGACTTATCTAACACACCCCGGTCCATGTGCAGAGAGAATTCAAGTGTATTCTACATTGTTCATAGAATGGAGAACCTAGGCTCAGAGCTCCAGTCACATCGCAAGTGAATGCGGCCGGTCTCGAGCGTCCAACTCCTGAATCACTCCAATAAATTAGAGAAGCGATAGAAGCCAGCATTCAATCTCAATACGTCAGTTCCCAGGGGGACGCCATGGTGAACCGTACCATACGTTCGGGATGAAACATGAAACCTTTTTTGACGTTGTCCCGATTGTTGCCAGATCAAAACCTTTAATTTCTCGCCGAGGATTCCGAAGGTGAAAAATTAGTTCAATTTGTGGCATGTAACGCGATCCCCGGCGCCACAATAGCCTGAATTAGCGTCCATTGAGACGCGCCTGGTCCCACGGGTATCTCCGCCCCTCGGCTGGAATGTTGGGGCCGTGCTGGAGGTGTGGCCAGTCGCTTCCATCCAGGAAATCGACATGTGATTCTGATTTGAGATTTCTTTAGAAAATACGCAAAAAAAGCTTGAGAAAAGTACAATTTTTTCACACCCCTCCTTAAAACCTACGTAGCAACAGACCACGGAAATCTTACACTGCTTGTTCATCCATCCTATCTGTAGTGTGCGGCTATAGGGCCATGCGACTACCGACCTTTGATCGCAGAATGCAAGAAAGATCCTCATCTTGGGGAGCCAGCCTCTCTTACACAGCAACCAACCCAGAGCTGCAAGTCACAGGACCTTATAATGGTAAATTGATTCTAATATTATTTTTGAATTTATATTCTCGACTTTATATATATACTCTGATATGTATCGGAGGGAAATATTTGTAGAACCTAGTCTGCAGGTTTGACTTTGTAACGAGGTTCTCAATGCTTCTTCGTATAAATCTTTGGTTCAAACATAACATAATATAAAGGTACGCGTACACTTTAAATTCGACCTTGAAATCAAATCTCAACACTTGAGAGAAGACATGCAATTGAATTGAAATTGTCTGGTTGGTTTAATCGGAGGATCGCTCTCGACATGCTAGCGGGAACCATGGCCGAAAATAGGAAGCAGCGGATCTATCAGAGCGGCACTCACATTCATCATTAAAAACGATGCGACAAGGAACATCAGCGACCGCAAGCACCGTTGATTGTCGGCTCAGAGAAGGAGACGTAGTTCACAGTGTCCCTAGCGCTGGCTACCTTGACCTATGCACCCGACAAGCACGTATGCACTTGGGATTTGATTGACTGGAGAATAAATGTCTTCAGCGATGGGACTCGCTCTGTTCTAAGCGCCGATGACCAGCCAAGATGTGAGTGGAGACGTCTAGAACAGCGGTGGGATGCCAACCTGTTTGATTCCCGGCCCTACAGCCAAGAGTTAGAGTCTGAATGCCATTTCTTTTAATAAGCCGGAACCCTTTGATTTAAATTCGTGGCACCTTTGTAGCACTCTGCTACGTCGACGATATTCTATATCCAGTTGTGTTGTTCTTCATATCACTGCACTCTGGACATATATTTCAGCAGGATAATGCCCGACCGAAAACGGCAATAGTTTATACTACTTGTCTTCGTGCTTGCCCAACACTAACTTAGCCAGCAAGTTCGCCAGACCTAGCCCCAATTAAGAACGTTTAGGATTTAGTAGGTAGAACCTTTCAACCAGCTCAGGGGGATCTTGCCGATCTAATGTGACAATTGGAGAGAACCAGGCAGAATAACAGCTTACATGAGAATCAGAAGTTATTGCCTGATTCACTATAGGTAGTTCTAACGCTTGTTCTGCGGTACATATACTAAAATTGGAACGATACAGAGGAGATTAGCATGGCCCCTGCGCAAGGATGACACGCAAAATCGTGAAGCGTTCCATATAAGTAGTTCTACCTCCCAGTTAAACTTAAGATTCCTTTGAGAATTTACTCGTTTTCTTTACTATACATGAGTATCACATTTACCGATCACGATACATTTGGATAATTCCTTTGTCGCTATTTTTTCCTAGAGTGTATGGTGTCGTTCTTTAAATAATGAAACAGATTTCTGGAAAGTTTATTTTCATTTTTATTGCATTCTTAAGCTTTCGGGCATTTCCGCTCTTTTACAAGAGTGCAAGCCGGAAGCGCCATGAAAGAGACCCAGTCCACGTGCCTAGGATGAAACGGTACCATTGTGGACCAGGTGGAACTGTTCAAGTAACTGTACTAGGCACAGCGAGACGATCTAGAAGGGGGCAATGTCAGTGGGGATAATTTGTTTAAATAATACATTATCACTGATTGAATAAATTATTATCTGTCCGTGAATTGAATTGGCCCCACTGCTGTTTCATGTACCTTGTTGATTACCAGTACAGTAGAAACTCTCTGTAAAGGTCACCTAGTTGCAGAGCAAAAGTTTCCTTTATGAATAGGTGTCCTTTTACTGGAGAGTTGTTAAATAGTAAAAATGGTTGTTGTTGTTGTGTCCAATAAAGAGCCTCAGATGTCTCCATGCATCTCTATCACAGCAGTCGCAATGTCCTCTATGAGTGTAAAGCTGCTTCTCTGGGTCCATGTCAATTTTCTGCAAGGCTGCGGCTATTGCTGGGCATGAGAATATGTGGGTAGGTGTTAGTTCCACACCAGGACAGTTGTTGCATGTCCTATAGGTTCTTGTGCCATCTGGATGTATTGTCATTCCTTTATAGTGTTTTGTTCTGAGTCTTGTTATAGTTTTTGAAATTCTTAGTAAAAATGGTAATTTTGACAATGAAAACTGTCCTTTGTAGAGAGGTGTTCTCTAGCCGGAGTGACCTCTCATGGAGGTTCTACTGTATTGTAAATGATGTTTGATCTGATCTATGTATATCTCGTACTATCTTTTTGATAAATAAACATTTTGTTTACCTTAACGACTCCTCGTCATCATTACCGTGATAATAGAACCAATTAATTTCCATTAATAGACATCGAGTTTGTTGTAAGTTTACTGACTTGTGAACTTTATAAACATCATTTTTACAAACACTTGGTTATATTTTGTCGTGGTCCATTTGAATGAGGAAAGCTAATACTAAAACGTGGCTGATTCCACACTCGCCTTTTCAGTGATACGTTAACCTATGCACGGTGGATTCTGTGGCCACTGGACATGTGTCGGACATGGAGTCTGTTGGGTTCTGTGCTTCCTGGAGTATTGGAGCTCCATCTATACTTCTTTCCTGTGGTGAATCTGTATAAGACTGGTGGTCTTTATAAAGCTGTATGTGTGTGTATATATTCTCACCAGAAATTTACCTTTAATTACTGTATATGCAATTTAAACTCGAAGTATTTGTGTGATAACTACATTTGAATTTACTGATTTCTATATGTATGCTTCACGCTGACTGTACATATACTTTATATTCACTAACTTTGTGCTTGTATTGTATGTATCTGTTAATTTCTTCTATGTATGTACTTTGTGCTCAATATGTATCTCTCCAGGGACTCGAGTTAACTACACTCATGGATATAACTTAAGGAAGTTGTACCTTTTATCATGTATATCGGGATTCAGACAATAACTCTGAAAGATACACTCATGGACAGAACTTAAGAAAGTTGTACCTTTTATCATGTATATCGGGATTCAGACAATAACTCTGAAAAATACACTCATGGACAGTACTTAAGGAAGTTGTTCCTTTTATCACCTATATCGGGATTCAGACAATAACTCTGAAAGATAGACTCATGGACAGAACTTAAGGAAGTTATACCTTTTATCACGTATATCGGGATTCAGACAATAACTTTGAAAGATACACTCATGGACAAAACTTAAGGAAGTTGTACCTTTTATCATGTATATCGGGATTCAGACAATAACTCTGAAAGATATTTGATATACAGTGACCTTTATTGGAGACACGAGATAACCAAGTGTGAACAAAATTGCCTCTGTATTCATTATCACAGGCTTTTCCTGCATGTATCCTACATTTCTGATTGGAGAATCTGTATAAGACTAAAAGGTCTTAATAAAGCTTTTTGTTGTCATTATCACAGGTTATCACTTTTTATATAGAGGACCAGCGACATCAAAATTTGAAAATTCCTTAAGTTTTGTCTATATGAGTTTAACTAAATGGTTTATTTTTCCCCAATTCAAAAGTCATCCAAAGATTACTACTGTTTATCCCATCTCTAATCTATACTAATATGCTCACTTGCGATCACGATAACTTTATTACTTTGTCCTTATAATACATCTCGTGATCGAATGGAAGGGTGCAACCGTTATACTTACAATCCCCAAGAATTAGTTCCAGTCAAGTGAGCAGCGAACCCGCGACGTGCCGTAGAATTTGTCCGCGATGTCTGCCACGTTTATTTTTGTACTGTTTTTGTGTGATGGATGAATTTTCATATTCACATTTTAACACGAGCTTAATATTTAAAAAAAACTAAATTATTCGCATACAATAGTTGTAACTTAGATCTGGTGGATTTTAAATTGGTGAAATCTCTGTGAATATTCACCATTGAGAGAGAAATTGAGCCAAGCCTTTCTAATTATTCTTCACATTCAGTTCTCTAGTTATAGAAATTTTTCTTCCGTTTAAAAAAAAAATAATTGATCGAATTGTGAAGACAAGCTTAACATATTTACATACTTATTTTGGAGAAAAGAAATTATATATCTTGGATATTATACAAATTATGACATATGTGTACTTGCTTTCTCTACTTAAATTGTATATGTTTTGCTTTTTATCAATATTCCTCTGTCTCTTGTACGTTTATTTATTGCTCACTCTCTCGTCCTTTAAAAAGAAGAGCTATGCTTGAAGATAGATTTCTGTAAAATTTCTATATTTACACAGAATCATTTCTAGAATTTTCGTTAAACCCCATCAACAAGAATAAACCTTCAAAAGAGAGTATCCAAGCAGAATCACATACAGTGGTTGTAGCTTAGAACTTGTGGATTTTAAATTTGCGAAATCTCTGGGAAGATTCACCACTGAGAGAGAAATTAAGCCAAGCCCCTTCATAATTATTCTTCACATTCAGTTCGCTAGAACCTATAGGACATACAACAACTGTCCTGGTGTGGAACTAACACCTACCCACATATTCTCATGCCCAGCAATGGCCGCAGCCTTGCAGAAAATTGACATAGACCCAGAGCAGCAGCTTTACACACCCAAGATAGTGGACATTGCTGCTGCTGTGATAGAGATGCATGGAGACATCTGAGGCTCTTCATTGGACACGACAACAACAACAACAACATTCAGTTCGCTAGTTGTAGAAAATTTTCTTTCGTTTAAAAAAGAAGTGGCGTTGAATAGACTCCCTTGTCTTTTATTCACTCTAAATGTAGAGAGAAACCCATTTTAAATAAAAAAGCAGCAAATATTTGTGTGTAGCTATAAACGAATATAATTGTAAAAGGATATTAAAGTTTGTGTATGAGGATATTTCTATATAGAGCCTTCAGCAACAGTCACCTCTTCTCCCTCATTTGACAACTCCAATCCGTCATCCATCTCACCATGTCCACCAGGTAGCAGTGAAGATGTGAAGATGCGTGGATATAACTGCAGCATACTACATTATCGCAAGAGCCGAGGCAATAAAGTTGACAGTCGAATATGGTGAGTCATTGGTCCCATGACAGCAGCATTATAGAAAGCCATAGAACACCAGCCCCTCCACAGGGTGGATGGTAGGGGACCATTGGCCCCATGAAGGCAGCATTATAGAAAGCCATAGAACACCACCCCCTCCACAGGGTGGATGGTAGAGGACCCCATGGCGGCAGCATTATAGAAAGCCATAGAACACCAGCCCCTCCACAGGGTGGATGGTAGGGGACCATTGGCCCCATGAAGGCAGCATTATAGAAAGCCATAGAACACCACCCCCTCCACAGGGTGGATGGTAGAGGACCCCCATGGCGGCAGCATTATAGAAAGCCAGAGAACACCAGCCCCTCCACAGGGTGGATGATAGAGGACCATTGGCCCCATAGCGAGCGCATTACAAAAAGCCAGAGAACACAGCCCCTCCACAGGGTGGATGGTAGGGGACCATTGGCCCCATGACGGCAGTATTATAGAAAGCCATAGAACACAGCCCCTCCACAGGGTGGATGGTAGGGGACCATTGGCCCCATGACGGCAGTATTATAGAAAGCCATAGAACACCAGCCCCTCCACAGGATGGATGGTAGGGGACCATTGGCCCCATGAAGGCAGCATTATAGAAAGCCATAGAACACCAGCCCCTCCACAGGGTGGATGGTAGGGGACCATTGGCCCCATGAAGGCAGCATTATAGAAAGCCATAGAACACAGCCCCTCCACAGGATGGATGGTAGGGGACCATTGGCCCCATGACGGCAGTATTATAGAAAGCCATAGAACACCAGCCCCTCCACAGGATGGATGGTAGGGGACCATTGGCCCCATGAAGGCAGCATTATAGAAAGCCATAGAACACAGCCCCTCCACAGAACGCGGGCGGATAAGATCTTCATTAAAGTCCATCGACGGCGGGACAAAAAGCGACGACGCTATTTAATTAAGGTCAGATGAGATAATTGCCGCCACCGCTGCCATATTATTGTGTTTATACCGTGGCGGGAGATAGGGCCCGTTGTTCATCCATCACCGCTGACTCACCGGCCACGCGGCCTGCTGACTCGCCTAGTCCGCTTCTACGACATGCTGGCGGAAATTTAACTTTATTCTACTCGGTTAGCTTAATAAATAATTCACAATCGCTAATAACTTTTTATTTACGAACTATAAAACTGAAACTCTACTCATAACAACCCCACAATAGTCCTTTCTATTGTCATGTAGAAAAATTAGAAAAGACAAATTTCAGAATGATACGGCAATTTATTTATGATGCAAAACTAATTGAAATTTATAAAATACAAGCTAAGCACACAAACTACAAATGCGGAAAAAGGAAAATAAGAAATTTAAAACCTAGACAAATTCTCCATCAGTTAAGCCTGAATGACGAAAAGTGGGAAAAAAGGAAAAACAAACCCACCTTGAATATCAAACAAGCCAGACAAAACCTTCTCAAGAACAATATCCCCAAGGACCCAACGACATCATTATAAATTATAATTGTAAATGAACCCCTGTACATCCCCCACAGTATATTATAAATATGATGATCTAGGTTGCTCTTTTTGAGCGGCACCTAATAAAGTTATTTGGAGCTTGACAAGCTAAGCAATGAGGGAAGTTTACACACAGAGTAGAAAAATTTAAATATCAATTATTTATAATCTGGAAATAAAACAATAAATACTTTGCTACAAAATATTAGAACCATTCAATATATCCACCTTCCTTCTGTAAACATTTGATCCAGCGTTGTTGCCAATTTGGAAAAACGCTTTGATAAAACGCCTTATCCAACTCTCTGAACCACCTTCTAACAGCTTGGAGTAAAACTGGATCACATAAAAAACTCTTTAATCTTCTAGAAAAATAGAAGTCTGAGGTCACAGATGTACCCAGTCAAGCATCAAGGTCCATACATACCCTGCAAGGTGCGCCGTGTGATGAAATTTGATTTGGGTGTTCTTCAAGTTGAGTCTTTTTGTTTCAATTACTCTTCATATCTTTTCTAGTTATTTACAATACCTTGCCATATTGATAAATAATTTCTTTCAAGAGTCCATGAATATCAGCCCTTCTTGGTCCCAAAAGATAGAGATAATGATTTTGTTCTTGGAAAGCCTTGGTTTTTTATTTACTGACGATGTTTTAGCGATGAGTTCATTGCATTATTGGCGCTCTGAAGAGGAATCGTAATGATGAATCCAAGTCTCATAACATGTTATCACACCTTCAAACACCTGAGAAGGTTCTCCAGTAAAAGCCTCCGTGAGGTTAAATAAATCTCTTTCAAATTTGTATTATTTCTCGTTTAAGAAGTTTTAGCACTCATTTTGAGCATAATTTTGGACCTTCACGATCATTAATAAGTTTAAGAACATTTCTCCTGTAGACAGGGAATTTTTTTCAATTATTTGATAAGTCGTCATCGTCCAGTTACACAATTATTGATCAATTCCTACGTTAGAGGCAAATTTTGGTGCGTCACTACAGAGGTTGTCTACCTGGCCTTTCTTTATCACTGATATCACCAGTCTGGAAGCGCTGAATCCATCTTTGTATTGTGCTTCTATCCATGGCTCCATACACAGACTTTATCTTCGAGTGAATTCCAGTGGCTGAAATGTCTCCGGACATTAATAGGGACTCCATCACCGATCGTTGTCGGATTCTTGTGTTCACTTCAGGCTGCATATATTAAATAGAGCAAAGATATCTTAATTATATTATGATGCACTAGCGCGCCATCTGTTATGAAAATTCGAAACTATTTTAGACACGTAAGATTCTTTTTGAAATTGAACTGGATATACAAGCATAGCATAGCCCAATATATTAAAGTATTTTTACACACATTGTACAAGCCATGATAATTATGGTAAGTAGTTAGCGACTGCTTTTACTGTAAGTTCACCACATGTCTACACATGTGAAAAAGCAGTTCGACTTAAACTGGCGAAACCGCTGGGAGGGTTCACCACTGATGAGCCAGGCCCTCCCATTAATTTTTCCATTGCAGTAAGGGCAGTAGAAATGGTTTAATTTCAAAAAGAATCTTACGCATCTAAAATAGTTTCGAATATCTTAATTATGTTTACAGATATGAAAATAGGAATGTTTATTTAATCAGAAAACTTTATGTTTGCGATGATGAATTATTCAAATATTTTTCTTTAGGTCATTGTGCATTACATATTGACCGGCCCTTGTAAAAGACTAAATCTGTGTGAGACATTTTTTCGTTAAATTTAGTTAAGGAAATATCTCCAAATGCAAATTTTAAAGTCGTCGGCCTAGGACCGACTTTATTCCATGAGATCCACACGGGATCTAATGGAATCTTCACAATCCGCCAAAGAGGTGTTTAGCTGGCAAAAGTGGCTGGGCCAAAATATTGAATACTAGCCGAATGACCCGGGCAACGCCCAGGTTTTACCCGATTAAATGTTTTTATTCAAATACTATTCGTTACAATTATAAATTGGCGCCGTGGATGTCATTCTTGTGAAACGTCCCGCTCCAAACTTTGTGTCAGAGAAGCGATATTTTTATAAAGAGATGATCTGGCTTTGTGTCTTCTTCTCGAATTAATGTTTTTCTGTTAGAATTTTGTTCCTGCACACTAAAAATGAACTGGCTTCACCCGTGGTCTCAGCTTTTTGGAATTTTTCCCGATATAATTTTGTATCTGATAATCAAACATGATACAGCCATATTGTCATCATCATTTTCTGACTAAAAAAACAACTATTTTTGCCCAGAACCTGTCAATTTTATTTTTTATTGGCTAAAAATCCGATAAATATCTTTTCCAGATTTTTCTCTATGTCAAAACACGTTTTACATGTACATTAGGTCAGCTGATATTACCTCCCATCTTCACCGCTAGAGGCGCTGCTTGCGAGCGAAAAGGCAAACGGACGTGTATAGCCGACATAGATACCCACATACATACATACACTGACTTTTATATATATAGGGAGTAAATATGTTGTAGGGGGTCGGTGGAAGGATGGTCTAAACCGTTGGTTTCCGACCGCTACGACCCGGGTTCGATTCCTGCATTGGGCACTTTTTCTAATTAAAAAAAAAAAAAATTCTCCAATGGCCCCCGATTCTTGTAAAAGTCCAACCCCACCAGCGAGTGCAAGTAACCAAACGGGGCTCTGGCACATTTGTAAGTGCAAAGTCGAAAGGCTTTTCACATGTGTAGACATGTGGTGTACTTACAGTAAAAGCAGTCGCCTACTTCTACCCACCATGACTATCATGGCCTGTACCACGTGTACTAGGGATAAGCAAAAAAAAATATGTTGTTGTTTCTAATCCCCTTGTGCAAAAATTACACGAATTCCATGAGTTCATGCTCCTCGAGCTGTTTTATGATAAGCAGCAGCCTCTCCCAAAGGTCCTGATTAGTGCATCTAATGCAAGCCAAAATGTGTTCTGGAGCTGCAGGTGCCAAGCTACATTTTGGGCAAGTGGGGTAGATTTTGTTATTTTCTATCTTCAATATTAAATATGGATTATATATAAAAGCATAGGGCGCCTCTCCTGTCAAATTAAATGTCAAAACTGGACACCATCCACCTGGCCCAGCCACTTTTGCCAGCTAAACACCTCTTTGGCGAATTGTGACGATTCCAGTAGATCCTGTGTGGATCTCATGGAGTAAAGTCCGCCCTAGGCTGACGAGGGTCATTAGCCCGAAACCATGGTCTCTAGGTGGACGCTTCTCAGTTTGCCAAAGTTGGTGTTGTGGCTTTGTCACCGACCCGAGGCCACTAGTTTGTGGCGATGGTCAATAGATGGCGTCTGGTTTTGACGTTTAATTCGACGGGAGAGGCGCCCTATGCTTTTATGGATCGATTTCCTCCCGGCAAAACTTCCATTTATATACATGTTATGAATAATTTTGTTGTTGTTGTTAGATAAAGGGTTGATAAGACAAAGGATGATAAGATAAAGGGTTGAGGTGCAGTCGTGATAAAAAAAAAGATAATTATTTACCGTCAAGTAGCTTTCATTTTCAATTACTTGAGGAAAGATTACACATTAATTATTTTCACATTATATAGAATTTATAAAGTTAATCCTATATTAGTGATATAAAAGGATTGATATGTTAACTACGCATATTTACAACAAAACTGAAAGTATTTCTAAAAACGATGATAACAAAAGTAACATTATCAATGAATAAAATAAAATATATATTTTTTAAAATATATAAATATTTGAGTTTTTAGATTATATAATATACATATATATGAAAAAACAATAGAAAAAAAATATTATATTAAATACCCATTTCTTGGTTTCTCAAAAAGCCTCTGGGACCAAAAATCTTTTTGGTCACAATGGTACAGCCTGCTCTACGCTGACGAGCGCCAACAGCGCAAAACGCGTTCGTGGATGGCTTTTCTTGATTTATCAAGAAATTGGGTTGACCAAATATCAGGGAACAGGGTAAATCAATGTTTTGTTGATTTCTGTTCCACCAGATAGCGCTCTGCCTTCTGTAAAGCACATGTGCTCCTGGTCAGGATATGCCTTTTTTATTTTTAATATCAACACCTGACCCACTTATTTTTTTCTATTGTTTTTCATATATATATATAGTTATAAAACGAAAATTAAAATTATACCGCAAATGTTTCTTTTAAAAATCGAAATTTATTTTCAAAGAGAAATAGCGACATTTCTAACTTTGAGGATGAGGTATGGAAAGGTGAAACATGAAGAGTAATGGAGAACGGAAAAATAAAAAGTGTCCAGGGGCGGGAATCGAACCCACACCCTTCTGCTTACCGGGCAGGTGCCTTGTCCACTCGGCTATTGTATTTTAAATGTTACTTTAAATATAAGTTATGAACGGAAAAATACGTCCAGGGTAGCCGAGTGGACAAGGCACCTGCCCGGTAAGCAGAAGGGTGTGGGTTCGATTCCCGCCCCTGGACACTTTTTATTTTTCCGTTCTCATTACTCTTCATGTTTCACCTTTCCATACCTCATCCTCAAAGTTAGAAATGTCGCTATTTCTCTTTGAAAATAAATTTCGATTTTTAAAAGAAACATTCGCGGTATAATTTCAATTTTCGTTTTACAATCATCAGCCGCGTTATATTATATATATAGTTAAATATAATTTTTTTAATAGATCACACAATCCATAAATAAATGATATTTTGATCCAACATATGCCTTTTTAATTAAATAATAATATATGTAAATTCGAAACTATTATATACGCGTATGATTCTTTTAAAAATTAAACAATTTCTACTGTCCTTACTGTAATGGAAAAATTAATTGGAGGGCCTGGCTCATTAGTGGTGAACCCTCCCAGCTTAACCAACCCTACTGCTCTATTATTGTATTGGGCTGTGTTCTGATTTTATACCAAGCACTGGAGAGAAATAGTTAGTTACAGTACTTTTTCATCACAGTAAGGACAGTAGAAGTTTATTTTATGTTTAAACGAAACATCATGGGTTAATTCTTTCATTTTCAACATATAGATGACGCGTTATTGCTTTATATACTGGTATAATACAACAAGACCTAATCCAAATAATTTATTAGTGTGTGATGTTTCAGCAACAGCATTGTTACCATCATCAGACAAAAGGGGGTCGGTGGAAGGCTGGTTAAACCGTTTGGTTTCCGACCACTACGACCCGGGTTCGATTCCCGCATTGGAAACTTTTTTCTGTTTAAAAAAAAAATGCTCCAATGGCCCCCGATTCTTGCAAAAGACCAACCCCACCAGCGAGTTCAAGTAACCAAACGGGGCTCTGGCACATTTGTAAGTGCAAAGTCGAACTGCTTTTCACATGTGTAGACATGTGGTGCACTTACAGTAAAAGCTGTCGCTAACTGCCCACCATGATTATCATGGCCTGTACCACCACGTGTACTGTATAAATGAGAAAAAATACCACAGCAAGTTCTTAAATAGTACTTTTATCAAGTTTTTAAACAAGATAACAGATAAGGAAAAATAGTTTTTTAAGACAACTTGAAATATTCTTAGAATTAAAAGTGGATTTTTGTCTGATGATGGTGACAATGCTGTTGCCGAAATGTCACTCACTATTAAATTATTTGGATTAGGTCTTATTTTATTGTATTATAATCTACTAGCCGAATGACCCGGGCAACGCCCGCGTTTTACCCGATTGAATGTTTTGATTCAAATATTATTTGTTACAATTATAAATTGTGGTCATGTGGACTAGTGGTCATGGCATCTGCCCGGTAAGCGGAAGGTCGTGGGTTCGATTCCCATCCCTTGACACTTTTTTTATTTTATCCATTCTGACCAAAATCTATCCATGAACTTCACACAGACAGAATAAGGCAATTATATATTATTATAATCTATAATCCAAATTGTTATTTATCATTATATACTGGTACTTTATATTAACTTAGTTAAAGTGTCAAACTTTATAGACATAAGCTTCAAGAGCAGTAGAACTATGTATAAATACCTGCATTAAACAATAAAACAAGGTAATAAGACCAAATCCAAATAAATAAATAGTGTGTGACGTTTCAGTAACAGCGTTGTTACCATCTTCAGACAAAAGTACTGAATGAGAAATTTTACCACAGCATGTTTTAAATAGTTACTGTTATCAGGTATACTGTTATCTAAGACTTCTGTGTTTCTCAGATAAATATCTTCTTCTTATCTGTTATCTTGTTTACACACTTGGTAACAGTAGCTATTTAAAGCATGCTGTGGTAAAATTTCTCATTCAGTACTTTGTCTGAAGATGGTAACAATGCTGTTACCGAAACGTCACACTATTTATTTATTTGGATTTGGTCTTATTACCTTGTTTTATCATCTATAATCCAAATTGTGCTTTATCAATTGCATTAAACAATGTTGGAACTTAAATAACTAATAAATCCTCTTTAATACTGGATATACAAGCAGAGCCCTATAAAGTTTTTTTTTTCTTATCCCTAGTACACATGGTACAGGCCATGATAATCATGGTGGGTAGAAGTAGGCAACTGCTTTTACTGTAAGTGCACCACATGTCTACACATGTGAAAAGCAGTTTGACTTTTGCATTTACAAGTGTGCCTGAACCCAGTAATATATACATTAAAGTGGTTTGATTGATGGGACAGGCAAAACCTGCTGCTGGGGAGGGTTCACCACTAAACCAGGCCCTTCCAATATTTGTTCATCACAGTAAAGAAAAACTTGTGTTGAAAACTTTCACTTCTCTTCTTCTTCTTATCTCTACACTGGGTGAAGTAGAATGCATCTGCCTTTGTCATAAAGACTGAGAGCACTACTCAGTGGCAGGTCGACTTAGCTCCAAAATAAATAGCTGCCTCTGACATGAGGAACAGATGCCATGTGCAGCCGCTCCTAACATGGAGTACAAACGCTGCTCATCCTGTATCCCTGGATTAAGAGCCCTAACAGGATACTATCAGCCGGGCCAGCTGAGTCCAGGTTTTTTAGTGAGCTTGTTACTGCTCCCCCTCCTCCTTTTTCATCCGGGCTTGGGACCGGCAAAGGTGACGTTACTTTCACTTCTTATAGTTGGGCACTAATGCCGACCACAACATTTGTGCTGAGATTCTCTAAGAGTAAAGATAGATGGGTAATTCTATGCACACACACAGACCAAAGAACTCAAGAGCCACTTCTATTAAAGGCATTTTTATAACTTCTTATAAACAGGCACTATAATTACATCAATACCTACACACTATAACAAGATTTAGCACTTGTTGCAAAAGTCCACCAGCGAGTGCAAGTAACCAGATGGGGCTATGGCACATTTGTAAGTGCAAAGTCGAACTGCTTTCCACATGTCTAGACATGTGGTGCACTTACAGTAAAAGCAGTTGCTAAGTACCCACCATGATTATCATGGCCTGTAACACGTGTACTAGGGATAAGCAAAAAATATATATTTAGAAAAGGCCATCTCACAAGCCATTGAAGATAGAAAATAATAACAAAATATACTCCACTTTCCCAAAATGTAGCTTGGAACCTGCAGCTCCAGAACACATTTTGACTTGCATTAGATGCACTAAACAGGACCTTTGGAGGAGGCTGCTGCTTATCATAAAACAGCTCGAGGAGCATGAACTCATGGAATTCGTTTAATATTTACACAAGGGGATAAGAAACAACAACAACCTGGGACCAACATACCGTCTGAACTTGGGACTTTAGAATTATGACCAACCAATTCCACTGTGAGTATGTTTCTGAATGTATAAAGCAGGTCTGTACTTAGCAAGATTACACAGCAGTGCTGTATAGTGTGTAATTAACTAGTTTATATTTGTGATGATCAAAACAGGGCTCTGGCACATTTATAAGTGTAAAGTCGAACTGCTTTTCACATGTGTAGACATGTGGTGCACTTACAGTAAAAGCAGTCGCTAACTTCTACCCACCATGATTATCATGGCCTGTAACCATGTGTGTTGATCTCATGGAATGGGGTGTAGCTTTCGTTGATCATGGCACCATGATCCAGGCACGTGTACTAAGGATAAGCAATATATATATATATATATATATATATATTTGTGATGAAGACCTTCCATAACACATATCTCATCATACATGTGTTATAGGCGGAAGGATGGTCTAAACCATTGGTTTTCGACCGCTACAACCCGGGTTTGATTCCCGCATTGGGTACTTTTTTCTATTATAAAAAAAAATGCTCCAATGGCCCCCGATACTTGCAAAAGTCCAACCACACCAGAGTACGCAAGTAACCAAACGGGGCTCTGGCATATTTGTAAATGCAAAGTCAAACTGCTTTTCACATGTCTAGACATGTGGTGTACTTACAGTAAAAGCAGTCGCCTTCTTCTACCCACCATGATTATCATGGCCTGTACCATGTGTACTAAGGATAATAATATACATGTTATACAGTAGAACCTCCCTGTAAAGGACACCTAGTTGCAGATCCAAAATGTCCTTTAGACATAGGTGTCCTCTTATCGGAGAGTTGCTAAATAGTAAAAATGGTAATTTTGGTGATGAAAACTGTCCTTTGTAGAGAGGTGTCCTCTAGAGTGAGTGTTCTCTTGTGGAGTTTCTACTGTATTAAAAAAAATGGGCAGTGTAGGTATATTTATTAATTGAGTAATCATGATTTTTAAAAATGTTAGCATTTTTATTGATAATTTGAAAAAGAAATACCTGAATTGAGACTAGTAGAAGAAAAACAAAATAATAGGACTTAATTACATATTTACAAAAAGTTGCCGGCCAAAAGGAAAAGAACAAAGGATTTATATAATGTAAAGTGGGGCTATCAAGTGGTCTACTTCACAAAGTTTGAAACAATAGTACAAATGTGATATTTACTGGGATAAGGTGCATAAATTATTAAAATGGCATTTCCTTATCATGCAACTGAAAGTTGCTGATGGCTTGATGTTTATTCCGATAGATGACGCAAGCCAACAGCAACTTTCAGTTGCACGATAAGGAGATGCTTTTTTCATAATTCACAAATTTTTAAATAAAATTTTCTGTTTATATCATCATACTAGTGAATGCTATACCATTGGCTGTTCAGCATGCAATCCCAATAGAACAATACTCTGGCCAATGAAGCTACTGATGTGCTAGAGAAAAAAGGCACAAGAGAACCCTTACCACGGAAAAATAAACTTACTTTTAAAGAAATAGAAAGAGTAGCCAAAACAAAATTAAACAAGAACTGGAAGATCCCACCTAAGCACAGTTGGTACAGTGGAGTGAACCCAGGAGAAGCTTTGATCCTCAGAAATAGACAGCATCAAACAACACTAACAAGATTTAGAACAGGCCATCTCAGCCATTGAAGATAGAAAATAATAACAAAATCTACCCCACTTGCCCAAAATGTAGATTGGCAACTGCAGCTCCAGAACACATTTTGGCTTGTATTAGATGCACTAAACAGGACCTTTGGAGGAGGCCGCTGCTTATCATAAAACAGCTCGAGGAGCATGAACTCATGGAATTCGTGTAATATTTACATAAGAGGATAAGAAACAACATTTCTCTTTAAAAATCCTGAGTTCAACTGACCCGGTTGATAGACCTCAGCAAGGGTCCCACTCCAGGGATATGGAGGAGCTGTGTCTGTACTCATGTTAGAGTCAGCAGCAAAGGCTTCCATGTTAGGAACGGCCTCAAATTACAGGCAAAGTCAGACTTTCACCAAAGTGTGCCTGGATCATGGTGCCATGATCAACGAAAGCTGCACCCCTACACCCCATTCCATGAGATCATGAACAATAACAGAAACAACATACTCTGGCCAGTAGTGCTACATCTCAGTCTGTTACTCAATACTCTACAGTAGATCTACTTATAAACTCATCATAACTAAGTTTGTTGACAATAATGTCACTTTCTCATGAAGAGAGGAATACTTTGTCAAATTCCATATGTGGATGGCAGTTGGGTGGCAACATACATTACCATCATTTAGTATAAAACAATTTTATTAACAAGTTTCATAATGGGGAGGGAGGAAATAATACTACTAATTGACATAACAATTTTATAACTTGGGGAGGGTCAGCTCTATCAACATGTATATACAAATACACTTGTTTGGCAGATAGAGGAATGACAGTGGTGGTAGGTACTTATGATGGGGCTTCATTTTATTATATGCTAAGGAAAAGTATATAACATATATAACATATACATATATAACCTAGTTATAGGCATAGGCATATTGCTCAGACGGGCTTGAAGTCAGTGAAGATGGCTGGACTTGGGGTTTCTTAGATACATAGAGGTCCAGAGCAGCCTTGTGGAGCTTCACCACAAACTCCGGGACTCCTGCACAGCAAGGCTTTATAGCTCTGGAAGCCAGGGCAACTATATTTACTGATGATAAGGTACAATTTAGATTATATATTAGAAACACAAAGTAATAGAATTCAAAAATATAGTGTGGTGCTTTGGTAACAAAATTCAGACAAAAAGACTGAATCTTACTGCTCATTATCACAAGATTGTGAATTCCGACAAATTACAAAAAAGCATCATGACTTTTCCACACTTAAGTCTGGTCATCTACAGACAATGGCTTTCCAGAATGGTTGCAAGGTTTTCCCACTATGTACTAAGTGAAATTCTCAACCTGTGCAACCCCAAACCACATTATTGACTGTATTGACTCATCCATTGATGAGCTCTACTCATCCTCAGCAGACACCATCAACAAGCTCTACAAGCTTGATACTCTGATATGACTGAGTGGAGATAAGAAATAAGACAAGAAAGCATATGACGCTGCAACTCTTTTTATTGACTTGATTAAAGGAAGTTTTTGGGTAAGCCCTTCTTCAACCAACTAAAGAGGTGTTGTTAGCTGAGGAATGGGTTGCCTGAAAGCTTCTTTTAATCAATAAGTCAATAAAAATCAAGTTTTGCAGTATTTTATGCTTTCTTGAAATTTATCCCTACTGTGTTGGAAAATTAACAGTGGATTTCTCCAGTTCAATCTACCATTTCACTTGTGAACACAATGATGTAAGTTGTGACTTCTTCACTTTTATCCCAAGGCTGGAAAGTAAGTTTTACCAGGGTAGAAGAGTGAATTTTCCTTTCAACTTTGCATCTTGAATGGAAGAGTGCTTGCTCCATTCAGAGAATAATTCACACACTGTATGGGGATATACCCAGTCTAGAACCTGATATCAATGCCAAATAGAGGAGCTTTTCATTTAACAAATAATGTTGTCATTGTTTCTTATTCCCTTCTGCAAGGATAACACAAATTCCATGAGTCTCCTTGAGCTGTTTTATACTTGAGAAAGGTAAAAAAGCTACTCCCTTCTGAAGTGTAGAAATTTTCAATTGTATAGAATCCCAAAGGTGATGTTCCGATAGTGCAGCAATATGTGGTAAAAATACTGTTACATCTTTTGGGAGAGACTGCTGTTTATCATAAAACGGCTCGAGAAGCATGAACTCCTGTAATCTTTACACAAGGGGATAAGAAACATCAATAACAACAGGCTTTCAAGAAGTGAGGTTGGAACTGAATGCTACCATGATGCAAAAAAGATGTCGTAGAGATGATCAAGGTAGGAAAATACCTATTTGAAATGATTGAGGAGAAGAACTAGCATGTGTGGACATTTTATCCGACACTCTGAGTCGTTGAAAAGGTATTGCTGGAAGGATGTGTTGAGTGAAGACCAGGAATAGGAAGACTGAATGGCTCATGAAAAAGGCTCATCAACAATTTAAAGGAGAAGTCCCTAGGATGTTATCAAAAGACTGGCCATAGAAAGGACACTCAGAGAGAACACAGCCAACCTACGGCTGTGACTACAATTCCTGCATCTACCCATGGCATACTCACCAGAGGTTGCCATCATGTTGAAGGCCAACGTGGGAATGGACATCTCAGGATCGTCGTAGTAGGTCAGGATGTAGTCCAATCCCATCTGCACAAAGTTAAACTAGTGTTATAACATCCTGGTTGTGTGTTATAAAATCTTGGGGCCATGGTTTGACTATGATGAATGTCTCCTATTGCTATAACTCTAGACTTTCACATGTGTAGACATGTGGTGCACTTACAGTAAAAGCAGTCGCCTACTTCTACCCACCATGATTATCATGGCCTGTACCATGTGTACTAGGGATAAGCAAAAAATAAAAATAATAACTCTAGACCAGGGTTTGGCATCCTTTTGAGTTGGAAAAGTCAAAAATTAAAATTTACAAAATTTTTAAAGAGCCACAAAATTTCTTCTTCCCAATAATAAATAGTATTCGTATAAAATGAGTTTTCATTTATGTAAGTGCTACACACAGCTTCACATCCAAAGAACTGCATGTGACTCGCGAGTCAGTTTGCCGACCCTTGCTCTATACTGATGTAAATGGACTTAGAGTTACGCAGACATATAAAAATAATTAAATTGTGTATATATTTATTTATTGGGTTTTGACTAAGACTAGAGTAAACAGATTCTGTCGAGAGATATGTAAATTTTGATTGTTTAATTTTTGGATTAAATTTGCTTTGTTAAATTGCTTTTATGTAAATATTTTTAAAGAAGGTAAATAAACTTCTTTTTTTTTTTGTTTAAAATAAATGTGTTTATACTATTTCTAATAAATTATTTAATAAGCAAAATAACATATACTAAACAAACCATGTTTCCATAGCTCTACACTCCAGGTAGGACCATGTACTCACATCATCCAGTCCTTGGTGGGGCCGGATGACCATCTGGGAGAAGTAGCGCTTGACACGGACGTAGGACTTGTCTACTGGCTTGGGGTGGTCCATGGCTTTGTTCACCAGCACCATGACGTTGTTCTCAGGATCCACCTCCACACACCCACCATACAGTCAGTCAGTCACACCATGGAGATGGATATTCTGTGAGAGAAGTGGATTGTTCAAGTATTATCTCCACAGGCCCCTGGCTATATATGGTAAAACCAGCAAAGATAAATGGAGAAATAGACATTGTTTATTTAAAAAAAAAAAAAAGAATCATACGCGTCTATAATAGGTTTGAATTTTGATAACAGATGGCACGCTAATGCCTCTTAATATAACTTTATATGTTTAACACAAGGTAATAAGACCAAATCCAAATAAATAATGTGTGACGTTTCGGTAACAGCCTTGTTACCATCTTCAGACAAAAGTACTGAATGCTTGAAGATGGTAACAACGCTGTTACCAAAATGTCACACACTATTTATTTAAACGATAAGAACTCTTAAAAATTTGGTTAAACGAATAAGCATAAAAAGAAAAGAGGAGCTTCTTTAAAATTTATTGTGCAAGCTTTCGGACTATACGTCCTTCTACAGGCAAGGATACATTATTCGTTTAACACTATTTATTTATTTGGATTTGGTCTTATTACCTTGTGTTTATAATCTATAATCCAAATTGTGTCTTATCATTTAAATATTTAGATAATAAAAAGGCATATTGTGTGTGTGTGGATTGAATAAAAGATTTATTTGCCAATATTTTATTCAATCCACACACACACAATATGCCTTTTTATTATCTAATTATATAAAGTTATATTATGATACATTAGCGCGCCATCTGTTATCAAAATTTGAAACTATTATAGACACGTATGATTCTTTTTTAAAAAATAAACAATTTCAATTTCTCCATAGCAGTAAGGGCAGTAGAAATTGTTTTTTTTTTTTTTTTTTTTTTTTAAGAATCATACATGTCTATAATAGTTTCCAATTTTGATTAAAGTTATATGGGAGAGTGGTATTCCTGCACCAAAATGAACACCTCTCCCTTTAAATATGCATTAGAACATGCTTATGTTTACTACCCCAGTAAAAAAACTTATGGTGAAACTGATTTGCCAAAATTGGTGTTGTGGTTCATTCTTTATCAACGTAAAGTTTTTTACTGAGGCAATAAACATAATACATGGCTCATATACAGGTATACATATATATAAAGTTAATTTATAATACAATATATATATATATGATGGAGGGTTCGCCACTGATAAGTCATGCCTTTCCTCTTTCAATTTTTATTCATTCCAGGATAAGTTGTAGAAAAAACTTTAATTATATAAATATAATTTTTTTAAATGTTCTACAACTTATCCTGGAATGAATATAAATTGAAAGAGGGAGGGCATGACTCATCAGTGACGAACACTCCATCAGTGATGAACAAGTCTCAAAACACAATACCAGACATGAGATACCATAATTACATAGTTGGGAAAATCCACTCATATTAACTGGTATATTAATTTTCTTATGTATACAAATGTTGTTGTTTCTTATCCCCTTGTGTAGAAATTACATGAATTCCATAAGTTCATGCTCCTCAAGCTGTTTTATGATAAGCAGTGGCCTCTCCCAAAGGTCCTGTACATCTAATGCAAGCCAGAATGTGTTTTGCCGGTGCAGGGTATGTTTACAAAATGTTTACAATTGGATTTAGGTCTTATTTTCTTGCAATTAGACATCCTATCAAGGAGCAGGGGGACTCATGGAATTCCTATAATCTTTGCACATGGGGATAATAAACAACAACACACATCTTATGACAAATATAAATGATTTGAGTCAAAAGATGATCCATTGAATATTTACAAAAAGGGAATACCTGGATCTGTGAAGAGAAAAAAAAAATTCTCAAAATATTACAAGCTTATTGTGCAATAAATTGATAAAGAGGGAGACATCTCTTGAAATATTTTTAGAAAAAAATTTTTTTTTTCCTTCACAGATCCAGGTATGCTCTTTTTTATATAAATGATTTTTTTAAAAGTTCCAATCTCTTACCTTGGCTTTCCTCTGGAAGATATATTCCCTCTTGAAGAATGGGTACTGGAACACACACAGGTTTTGTTAGTATCTTCTTCTTTACTTTTAAACAGGATTTTATGGGAGTTTTGCCCAGTATGTCTTAAAATAAGAACAAAAGGCTGTGCTGAGTAAAACTTATCTTTTAATTTTGAATTGAAAGCTCTCGAGCAAATTTGCTCGTCTAGGGCTGATGGCAAGAAAAATGAAAGTTTACTAAACTAAAAAAAAAAATACTTTCATGAATACTTAAGGAAATTTCAAATTTTGATGTTGCTGGTCATCTAATTTTTTTTTTTTTTTAAGGAGACAGAGACATTTTTTTGTTCACACTTGGTTATCTTGTGTCTTCACAATAAAGGTAACTGTGTATCAAATATCTTTCAGAGTTATTGTCTGAATCCCGATATACATGCTAAAAGGTACAACTTCCTTAAGTTTTGTCCATGAGTGTATATTGGTTATCTCGTGTGTCTTCAATAAAGGTGTCACTGTAAAATCTTTCAGAGTTATTGTCTCAATCCCGATATACATGCTAAAAGGTACAACTTCCTTAAGCTTTGTCCATGAGTGTATATACAAATACCCAATTTTAAAATTTCTGTGAACACAACATAGACTTTATACACACAAATGTATTGAACATAAGGTTAATAGCTATATTCTATGAGCCATGAGGAAAATTGTTTTTGGGAATTATAGAGAGGGTTTGAGATATTGGGTAGGGAGGGAGTGAGGGAGATTTCTCTAATGATACTATTGAATTGTGACAATGAAAGTGATGTTGTGGTAATGGGCTATTGTGTGTTTGAGATTGATTGTGTGTCCAGTAGTGTAGGTGTGTTGATAAATTAAGGGTGTCTTATGTTTCTCTCGTGTTCTGCTCTAGCTTTGTCTATATATATTGTTCTACTGAATTCTCCAATATATGTGGCATTGCATTAGCTACACATTTAACAAATGTATTACATATAAAATGTATTCAAAGGAATATTAGCTACTGTCGGCTTAAGAGAATTTTTAAAGGATTCTACAGGATGACCTCTTTGCATGCCATAACCTCCAAACATGTCTTCTTCTTTCTTATCTCCACTCAATCATATTAAGGTATCAAGCTTGTAAAGCTTGAGACTTTTGATGATGTCTGCCGGGGATGAGTAGAGCTCATCAATGGATGAGTCAATACAGTCAATAATGTGTTTTGGGGTTGTAGGTTGAGAATCAAACATGTCTAAAGGATTAGAACAACTACTCCAGAATCAAAGTAATATTGATTGACAAACTCTTATTTCTTATGGAAGAGGACTTAACATTGGATGTCCTCCTAACCTCTGTTTTCACAGAAATGGAGGAAGACATCATTATAAGAGATGGGGTCGGTGAACAAGCTCTTAACCATTGGTTTATGACTGCTACGACCCGGGATTGAATTCTGCCTAAGGCACTTTTTTATAATATAATAAAAAAAGCTTCAATGGCTCTTGATTCTTGCCCAAGTCCAACCCTACCAGCAAGTGCAAGTAACTAAACAGAGCTCTGACATACATGTAGTGCAAATGTTGAACTGATTTTCACATGTGTAGACATGTGGTGCACTTACGGCAAAAGCAGTTGTTAACTACCCACCATGATTATCATGGCTTGCACTTAGGATAAGTACCACCATTATAAGAGACCAAACCATCAATGATACATGTTGGATTCTTGGATCAATCATGGGAACACACTTGTGTACATACATTCCATCTCATGAGCACTAATCAGTAACAGGCCACTGACTTAGCTCCAATATGAAATGGCTGTCAACATGAGGAACAGATGCAATGTGCAGTCTCTTCTAACATGGAATACAGATGCTGCTCATTGTGTATCTCTGTATCAGGAGCTCTTACAGGGTGTCAGGAAATGGGTAATTTGTTGAAATGCCAATGTAATAAACCAGTAAAGAGTAAAAACTCCTAACAGAAACTTGGATATACCATCTTAATTCAAAAGTCAAAATTGTCAAACTTATGGGATAGTCCATGACCCAATGGAGCACCATCAATGACACCATGTTGGATTCTTGGATCAATCATAGAAACACACTTGTGTACATACACACCGTCTCATGAGCACTACTCAGTAACAGGCCGACTTAGCTCCAATATGAAATGGCTGTCGACATGAGGAACAGATGCAATGTGCAGTCTCTTCTAACATGGAATACAGATGCTGCTCATCATGTATCTCTGGATCAGGAGCTCTTACAGGATGTCAGGAAATGGGTAATTTGTTAAAATGTCTTCTTTCTTATCTCCACTCAATTACACTAAGGTATCAAGCTTGTAAAGCTTGTTAGTGTCTGCCGGGGAAGAGTAGAGCTCATCAATGGATGAGTCATATTACCCAATCATGTTAAAATGTGAATGTAATAAACCAATAGAGAGTAGAAACTCTTAACAGCAACTTGGCTCTATACCATCTCAATTCTCAATTGTCAGACTTACGGGGTAGTCCATGACCCAATGGAGAACCTCGGTGCCATCAGGGGCCTTGTCTATGATCTCCAGCTTCACCACCAGCTTGTCCCACTTCTTGCGATACTCTGTGTCCAGCTGTCACACAGAAGTGTTGGAGTGATGACTGAAGTGGGAGGTTACAACAATGTGATTGTTTACATTTAGCTAAAGATGATCCTACAGTGATAAAGATATCTACAACAGCAAGTCATCAATATACTAGGAGATCTGTTGGTTTAAGCTATCAACTGATGGATTAGAAAAAATATATATATAGAGATGATTAGGCACAATTTGGATTATAGATTAGAAACACAAGGTAAGATCAAATAAATAAACAGTGTGACATATTACCTGGTAATCTGACAAGGCACAATTTGGATTATAGGTAATAAGACTAGTAGTCAAGTCAGAACTTTTGTCTAAAGATGGTAACAACACTGTTACCGAAATGTTACACACTATTTATTTATTTGGATTTGGTCTTATTACCTTGTGTTTACCTGGTAATCTTTAAATAAAAAGGCATATATTGAATTAAAATATCATTTATTTTACCAACTGTTCAGCCAACTGAAATATTGGTAAAATAAATGATATTTTGATTCAATCTACACCAATACCTCGCTTTGCGTCGTTTCGTTTTGCGTTTTTTTCAAAGTTGCATCGCTGCTTAATTTTTACTGATTTTCACTGTGCGTCGTTAGATTTTCGAAGTTGCGTTGTTTTGGATTCGAGTCTTTAATTTTTTTTTTTTTCCTAAAATATGGCAACACCTTTGTTTTTGATTGTGCCATGCCATCAAAATTTGGGGATTCCCTTTCTAACTAAAAACCAACGCAAATTTAATACAATTTTATTTTCACTTTGTTTTGCTTATTTTAGAGTTCAGTTTAATTACGTAGTGTGAGGTAATGCAGTGTGTTGTGCTTTTTAAAAAAGAGAATAATAAATTTACATATATAAAGTTTTACGTGGTGTTTTTGGTTACAAAAAAAGATACAAATATTTATATAAGATGTAAATATTTCCCCAATTTATTTATTGGCAGAGTTATATTCTTTTTTACATAAATTTGTATTTTTTTTTACCCAAATATGAGGGAAAAGGGTGCTGCTGGTAGAATTGCCAAAAATACTAAAAAAAAACTATCAGCTTGGAGACAAAATTAGATATTCTGTGACGATTTGATGTTTATTTTGTTTAATTGAATACTTTTTTTTGTATATTATTTTTGTTTGAAAAAATTTTACTTTGTTCAATTTTATTTTTAAAAGGTAGTATTTTTGTAAGCCTGGAACCTATCTTCGATTATTAAATGGTTTTCTATAGAAAATTTATTTTCACTTTGCGTCGTTTCAATTTGTGTCGTGTTTTTTGGAACGTAACCCCGACGCAAAGCGAGGTATGGGTGTATGCCTTTTTAATTCAAGATTTATTTATGGATTGCTCTATTTTCAAAACAATATTACCTTGTATTTAGCTAAAGATGATAAGGCACAATTTTGATTATAAACACAAGGTAATAAGACACCAAATAAGTAAACAGTGTGTGACGTTTTACCTTATATTTAGCTGAAGAATATAAACCAACAAAATGTAAAATATCTCTCAACTTACAAGTGGCCAGATACAACCTCGCAAACAGAGCATTAACCTCTCCAAACATTACTTTCATATAAAACTGAAAAATATCATACATTTACAAAATGTCACAACTCCAAAACAAATGTGGCAACTCTGAATGAAGAAGAGAAAATGGCCAACAACTACCCTGGAAATAAAAACTGGAATAATCTGAAGAGGTATTCATGAGAAAACATGGAGCTTCTGTGTGTCAATGTGGTATCCATTGGTTTCTTCAAAATATTCTAAATATTGCTATATTGAAGTTGCCTGGATGGCATTCATAGTTTTTCAAGTTAAAAGACACTTCAGCCAACAAAATATATTTTATTCTCTTGAATTTTAACAAAAATCCTTTGTCCTTGTCAAGAAAAAAAAAATTAAAGCATTTGGCAAGGCATTAAGATAAATTTTTAATGCCTTGCCAAATGCTTTAATTCTTTTTTTCCTGACAAGGACAAAGGATTTTTGTCAAAATTCAAGAGAATAAAATATATATTTTTTGGCTGAAGTGTCTTTTAACTTGAAAGAACTAAATTGCTATACACCAGTGGAAATAGAAAGTGTTACACCAAGATATGGCTGAAGAAAACATGAAATTTTGATTCAAATGAATAAACTTTGGATGAATATGTCTAAATAATAGTTAAATTTAAATTATTTTTATTTTTTTAAATCAACTGGTCTCTGTATAGCCTGTACATTCATGCTATAAATTTTGTGATTTTCACTAGTTTCCTCTGGGTCTTAACACTTCTATTAGTAAATATAACTTAGCACCCTCATTGGTGAAAATTGTAAGCATTTTAAACGCTACTTTTCTTTTTAAATATAATGATTAGGCACAATTTGTGTGTGTGGATTATAGATTATAAACACAAGGTAATAAGATCAAATCTAAATAAATAGTGTGCAACATTTCGGTAACAGTTTTCAGTACTTTTGTCTGAAGATGGTAACAACGCTGTTACTGAAACGTCACACACTATTTATTTGGATTTGGTCTTATTACCTTGTGTTTTTAAATATGAATAATTATAAGAGCTATTCTAGAGCATTCCCTCTTTCAACTTTTATTCCTTAAAGTATAAAGGTCTGTGGAAATAGCTTTTAAAAATATATAAAAAGGCATATTTTGGATTGAATAAAAGATTTTCCAAAATTTCAGTTGGCTGAATGTCCACCTTTGTCAAGGCATTACATTTTGTATAAACAAACTCAAACAAACCAAAATATTGTCAAACAAATATTTTTATTCAAAACAATATTGCCATGTAGAAAAATAGGGAAGACAAAAACTTCAGGATGAGACAATTTATTTCAGGCAAGAACAAATTATGAATGGTAAACAAAAGATAACTATGAGGGAAATTTACAGAGTAGCAAAATATAAACATAAAAATGACCACTCTGTTAATAAAAATAATAAAATTAATAAATACTTGGTTACAATATATACCTTTCTATTATCTAATGATACAAGAAAATAAGACCTAATAATTTAATAGTGTGTGATGTTTCAGCAACAGCATTTTATTCTTTTGTCTGATGATGGTGACAATACTGTTGCTGAAAAACGTCACACACTATTAAATTATTTGGATTAGGCCTTATTTTCTTGTATTATAATATATAATCCGAATTGTGCTTTATCATATTATCTAATGATTTAAATATGGATTACTTTATCTTCAAAAAGAGAATATAATAACACACACAAAATTATCATTTCCTGACAGCTCACATGGGCAGTGTAGAGATCGCTCACATGAGAGCCATCTAGTGGAACAAAAATCAACAGTCAGGAAATGCCAATTTTGTTTTTAATATCAACATCTGACCATTTTTATCTTTTCTCAACTACAGGTTGACACACACATTAATATGTCATAATACCTTGAAAAAGTTTGGCGTTCAGCCACACAATATGGTTCATAAATTGGTAAATCTATATATATAAAAATGAATGTTTGTATGTTTGTTTGTTTGTATGTCCGGTATACAAATTCGCAGTAGTTCACTAATTCAAACCAAAATTTCCATACATAGGTTAAAAAATACGGGGAAGACGATAGGCTATTTTAAAAAATATATAAATCAATTATTAAAACTATATATTCAAATTATTCTACTTAGATCACGAACAGCGCCCTATATCAAAGATTATATTAAATTATGCTGATGCAAACAAATAGATAATGCTAATAACAAACAATTATTTAAAAAAATCTTATCTAAATATATATCACTCGGGTAGATATGCACACGGGTCAATCCCGGGGCGAAGCCCGGGTCACCCGTCTAGTATATTATATTTGTGTCTAATTTTTTAATTAAAGATCTATTTATAAAAATATTTATAAAATAAAGATATTTTTAATTATAAAGATCTATTTATGGATTGCTCTACTTTCAAAACTATATATATTTTTAAAATAATGTTGTTAAAAAAATGCTTATATTTTACATTAGAATTATTTATTTTTATAATTAGTTTATCAATTATTATAATTATTATAGGGGGGGGGGGGGGGGGGGTCGATGGAAGGATGGTCTAAACCGTTGGTTTTCGACCGCTACTACCCGGGTTCAATTCCCACATTAGACACTTTTTTCTGATTTAAAAAAAAAAAAAGCTCCAATGGTCCCTGATTCTTGCAAAAGTCCAATCCCACCAGCGAGTGCAAGTAACCAAACAGAGCTCTGGCACATTTGTAAGTGCAAAGTCGAACTGCTTTTCATAAGTGTAGACATGTGGTGCACTTACAGTAAAAGCAGTCGCCTACCTCAACCCACCATGATTATCATGGCCTGTACCACATGTACTAGGGATAAGCAAAAAAAAAATTACTATGATTCATTACCACTGTATAATTAGATATTATTAGATGAGAGAGAGTACCACAATAAGACAGACAGAGAGAGCATCCATCCATTAGGGACTAGACTTACCTGGACGTCATAAAATATCCGCGGAGGAATATCCATGAAGGTTCCAAACACTGAAAAACATCAGTATTATCAGCATAGTTCACAATTTTATTTATTATTAGGTGCACATATCTAGATTGGAAGCATTAATATAAACTCTTTTCCTCATCCTTTTATTAGTCTAAATTAGACAAGATCTTGGAGGTCAAGAAGAAGAGGTTCAAGAACTCTTCTTGGTTCTCTGTACAGGGATCCTTTGTCCTTTCCAATACAATTTAGTATATGTTGGGGAGTGGCCTCAAGTTAGTCGAAATATCCCTTTGCATGGCACCTGCAGCTCCAGAACACATTTTGGCTTGCATTAGATGCACTAAACAGGACCTTTGGGAGAGGCCGCTGGTCATCATAAAACAGCTCGAGGAGCATGAACTCATGGAATTTGTGTAATCTTTACACAAGGGGATAAGAAACAACAACATCCCTTTGCATGAACACAGAAATACTAAAATATGAGCTAAAATAAATGTAGACACATTGCTGCATACAGCGAAACCTTGTGATAAGAGCCTCTACTGACCCTGTTCTATATGACTCAGAATGTAATATTGCCAAGACTTTTTTTTTTTTTTTTTGGATACAGTCTTAAACATTTAATTAGGAAGTTTTAAATAAACTTCTCCAAGCCTTGTAACCAAGGAATAAAAGAGGCAGATTCTTTGTTTAGTTCCATGACAAATTTAAAGCCAAAAATTACATTTATAGACAAAACTTAAGGAAGTTGTACCTTTTAGCATATATATTGGGATTCAGACAATAACTCTGAAATATATTTGATATACGGTGACCTTCATTGAAGACACACAAGATAACCAAGTGTGAAAAAAATTGCTTCTGTCTCCAAAAAAAGAAATTGAGGACTGGCAACATAAAAGACTTTCCACTTCCTTAAGTTTTGTCCCTGAGAATCTATATATATATATATATAAATGAATGTGTGTATGTGTGTCTGTTTGTCCTTTATGCCTGACCAAACCACTCATTGGAACGCCATGAAACTTTGGGAAGTTATTTAGTATAGTACTGGGAAGGTTTCTAGCAAATAAAATTTTTGAAATAACTTTTCGCTTTAAAATAATCAAGATAAATATTCTAATTTATCTGTTATAATTCAACAATCTGCTCTTAATATTATCATGATGATACGATGATTTTGTAATGTAGAAAATTAGGAAAGACAAAATTCAGGATGACACGGCAATTTATTTGAGACAAGAATAATGATACAATTCCACAAGGCAAGATACTATTCCTTTAACTTCCAATTACCGAAGAACCAATTAATATTGATTTTATTCAACTTATCGAGTATTTTTCAAAGAACCGGTAAATAATGTTCACTTTATTGAGAGATTCGTTAGACAAACCTTTACGCGGGTAAAACCCGGGCGAAGCCAGGTACGTCCATACAAGAATAATGATACAATTCCAAGGCAAGATACTATTCCTTTAACTTCCAATTACCGAGGGAACCAATTAATATTGATTTTATTCAACTTATCGAGTATTTTTCAAGAGACCGGGAAAAAATGTTCACTTTATCGAGAGATTCGTTAGACAAACCTTTACTCGGGTAATAAATAATAAATCTGAAAATAATACCATGGGTTATTATATAAACATATTTCCAAATAGAAAACCAATCTATTTGGACATTTATACATGGTTCAGTAATTAGCACAATTTGTATAAATGTATATGATCTAGCCTTAGTAACCCTTCCACATCAACAACAGTTTGATAAATTACACTGGACATAAGTTGTAACAACAATTCCCCAATTACCTTTGTATTCCTTCAGACCCAAGGAGTTGACCTTGCTGAAGACATAGAAGCTCTTCTCCTTAATGAGAGCCACCCAGCCTTCACTCTGGAGCCGGGCTGCCAGGACCTTGTGGTCCATCTTCTGTCGTCTGTTCTTCTGGGCTTCCAGTATCTCATTCACCGGCCTGCACCAGATGTTGTTGTTAGCTTACAAAATAGGTCAAAGACAGGAGATTACCCTGTAGGGGAAGGCCGCAGGTAAGCTATGGTGATATCCATGTTTTGGCCGAATGATCTTTGCATTAAAACTGGGGTGGGTTGACACAACTTACTGAACATCATTAGTGTCCCAGTATGTATATGCAAAGTTCTAAATTTATTATGGCATTTTTTTTTTAATGATCAATGGGCTTTATTGTGTTGTCAGATAAGGCTGATCATAAAATTGTAAATATCTCTTAAAGCTTGTGCAAATAAATCAGAAGGCATAATATATGGATTATAGATTATAACTACATGAAAATAAGACCAAATCCAAATAAATTGTGTGTGATGTTACAGTAACAGCATTGTTACCAAAATGTCATACACTATTAGTTTATTTGGATTTGGTCTTATTTTCTTGTAGTTACGGAAATAAATTTTGTATATAAGCAAAGTACAGTGAAACTTTGTTGTAACAGCTATCAACATGGTTATAACACCATAAGTCCTTAGTTTTAACCATGGCTATACCAGCAACATAGAATCCTGGTCCCAAGTGATACTGTCATAGCCAGGTTCAACTCACAAAAAGATAAAATCTCCAGTTAGTGAAATGGCATTCTTGTTATTATTTTATCATCCTATTTGCAGTAGAGGGTACTGCAGTAGTGAGGATCTACTGGCCAAGTTCAAATAAACAGTGAAGGATTGCTAAAACAGAAGGCTAATTATAAAATTGAACCAAGAGGTCAGCAATCCCACCAATTGCTTGACTTTCCAGAATGGTTGCAAGGTTTTTCCCACTATGTACTAAGTGTCAACCTGCAACCCCAAAACACATTATGGACTCATCCATTGATGAGCTCTACTCATCCCCAGCAGACACCATCAACAAGCTCTACAAGCATGATACCCTAATATGACTGAGTGGGTATAAGAAAGAAGAAGAAGACCAATTTCTGAATGCTCAGGAGTCAACTATGGATATCTCATCAGTTTTTTGTATTCTGCTTCCTTAGAAGTAGCATATAGTCAAATTTGTGTATTTGGAACTATTGGGAAGGAGATAGCAGGTGAGGACACTAAATAAAAAGTTCCATTGACCAATTTAGTAGTGTTTGTGAGTATGTTGATCCCCCCTTTGGCCCAGTGCCACTGATGGATGGGGTAAAAATATCCTCCCCACTGACTGGTGATTTCATATTGCCTGCTGCCACCACATGACCTGGAGAGGTTCTTTAGCCAATCCTGCCTTCACTTCTACTGGTGGCAGTACATTCTTCTACACAAGGTCTCTTCTTTCTTATCTCCACTCAGTCATATCTGGGTATCAAGCTTGTAGAGCTTGTTGATGGTGTCTGCTGGGGATGAGTCTTCGTTCTTATCTCTACTCAATTATATCTGGGTATCTAGCCTGTAGAGCTTGTTGATGGTGTCTGCTGGGGATGAGTCTTCTTTCTTATCTTCACTCAGTCATATCTGGGTATCAAGCCTGTAGAGCTTTGGATTCTGCTGGGGATGAGTTGATCTCATCAAGTGATGAGCCAATACAGTCAATAATGTGGTTTGGGGTTGCACAGGTTGAGAATTTCACTTAGTGCATAGTGGGAAAACCTTACAACCATTCTGAAAATAAGGTAATAAGATCACTTTACAAGCTTGATACCCTAATATGATTGAATGGAGATAAGAAAGAAAAAGAGGTAATAAGATCAAATCCAAATGAATAAATAGTGTGACACTACGGTATAACAGCATTGTTATGATTCAGTACTATTATATACAATGATAGTACTCAATTCAGTACTTTTGTCTGATGATATGGTATCAAAGCTGTTACCCTAACGTCACACACTATTTATTTATTTATATTCTGTCTTATTACCTTGTGTTTCTACAATATAATCAAAATTGTACCTTATCATAATCTTCTACAAAAAAATGTCTTCCTACACAAGTCACTCTAGTAAATTTTGGTAGAAAAACTTGGTACCTACAGATGACGAAAGACCCCACAAGATGTGTTATCACATCATTCACATGGAAGATCACTAATAAGCTAAAGGCACAATTTGGATTATCTATATATATAAAAATCAATGTTTGTATGTCCGGTATACAAATTCGCAGTAGTTCACTAATTCAAACCAAAATTTCCATACATAGGTAAAAAAATACGGGGAAGACGATAGGCTATTTTAAAAAATATATATATCAATTATTAAAACTATATATTCAATTTATTCTACTTAGCTCACGAACAGTGCCCTCTATCAAAGATTAGATTAAATTATGCTGATGCAAACAAATATATAATGCTAATAACAAACAATTATTTAAAAAAAATCTTATCTAAATATATATCACTTGGGTAGATATGCACACGGGTCAATCCCGGGGCGAAGCCCGGGTCACCCGTCTAGTAGTTTATAAACACAAGGTAATAAGACCAAATTACATACACACTATTTATTTATTTGGATTTGGTCATTACCTTGTGTTTATAGTGCTCCCAGTCTTAATGACAAAGGCAGACGCATTCTACTTCACCCAGTCATGATGGTTGTCAAACAGACACAATCAAGGGTCACAACTTTATACCCTAATATGATTGAGTGAAGATAAGAAAGAAGACCTTGTGTTTATCACGAATTAGCCAAATCTATTTCTTCATAAATCTGCTAAACCCAACTTTGTATTCATTTATGGCCTAAATCAAAGCAATTTTTTAAAATGTGGAAATTATTATGTGTGCTATATTCTATTATTTTAAATATTATATGATTTTTGGCCAATTTTCAAAACAATTTTATTGATGTGAGCGTATACACAAGGTAATAAGACCAAATCCAAATAAATAAATAGTATGTGACGTTTCAGTAACAACACCGTTACCAAAACATCACACACTATTTATTTATTTGGATTTGGTCTTATTACCTTGTGTTTATAATTTATAATCCAAATTGTGCCTTATCATTTTGATGTGAGTGTATATGACAGTATCTATGCATGTTTCTGACAAAGCTCTCTTTGGGGAAAAAGTAATCGGAAAAAATTTCCAGGGAGATCCTGTGGCCAGAAATGAGTAGCCACTTTATGAAACCAAATATCTTGTTCTTGAGTTTGTTACCATGTTGTTAAGATCTCATACACAGAGGAATGTATCAGAATGAATAGATATTCAAGACTCCAGGTAAACAGTGCAAGGGAAGAGCAGGAAAGAAAAACGTGGCCAGGAATGAGTAGCCACTTTATGAAATCAAATATCTTGTTCTTGAGTTTGATACCATGTTGTTAAGATCTCATACACAGAGGAATGTACCAGAATGAATAGATATCCAAGACTCCAGGAAAACAGTACAAGGGAATAGCAGGAAAGAAAAACGTGGCCAGGAATAAGTAGCCACTTTATGAAATCAGATGTCTTGTGAACAACAGTCTTTGATTTCCAGACTTAAGTCAGATCATCTACGGACAATGACTTTCCAGAATGGTTGCATGGTTTTCCCACTATGTACAATTCTCAGCCTGCAACCCCAAAACACATTATTGACTGTATTGACTCATCCATTGATGAGCTCTACTCTTCCCCGGCAGACACCATCAAAAGTCTCAAGCTTTACAAGCTTGATACCTTGATATGATTGAGTGGAGATAAGAAAGAAGAAGATGTCTTGTTCTTGAGTTTGATACCATGTGGTCAAAATCTCTCATGCACAGGGGAATGTATCAGAATGAATATCTAAGACTCCAGGAAAACAGTACAAGGGAAGAGCAGGAAAGAAATGTGGCCAGAATTTCTAACTGTGAGAGAAGTAATCTCACTTATTATATCTACCAATAAGAAGTTATCTAATCTTATAAATGTTATCTGTCGGATAGTTCCTCCAGGATCATCAATATTTCTGAGCACATATTCTACTTGTCTTCTTCTTTCTTATCTCCGCTCAATCATATTAAGGTATCAAGCTTGTAAAACTTGTTGATGGTGTCTGCCTGAGAAGAGTAGAGCTCATCAATGGATGAGTCAATACAGTCAATAATGTGTCTTGGGGTTGCAGATTGACACTTAGTACATAGTGGGAAAACCCTGCAACCATTCTGGAAAGTCATTGTCCGTAGATGACCAGACTTAAGTCTTTTATACTTGTGGATTCTTAAATGTCAAGTAGTGGCTGCAGCATGTGATTGGCTAACCATGGTTATAAAGACAACAGAATTATAGCAACAGTCCCTTGTGATGTTATAATCAGGTTCAGATTTCACTTTTTGCATTAAAAAAATAACTTCTTCAATTTGTCAATTCAAAAGGTCACATACGAAGATATAACACCAATATAAAATGATTCACAATTTGGATTATAGGTTATAAACACAGGGTAATAAGCACTATTTATTTGGTCTTATTACCTTGTACCAATTAAAAATTAAAGAATCACAGGGTCGTATGGCTTCATGTAAGTTTGACAGAGGGTTATGTAAGGGAGGTAATGTGACAACTTGACATATAGCAGGATGCTGAGTACAGGAGTTGTGTGTGGATCAGCATTGACATAACTTCCTTCAATTCTTACAGAAATTCAGCAGTAACCAAACTTAACTCAACCTTTGCCGGTCCCAAGCCCGGATGAAAAAGGAGGAGGGGGAGCAGTAACAAGCTCACTAAAAAACCTGGGCTCAGCTGGCCTGGCTGATAGTACCCTGTAAGGTCTCCTAATCCAGGGATACAGGATGAGCAGCGTTTGTACTCCATGTTAGGAGCGGCTGCACATGGCGTCTGTCCCTCATGTCAGAGGTGGCCATTTATTTTGGAGCTAAGTCCTAGCTTTACAAGCTTGATACCCTAATATGATTGAGTGGAGATAAGAAATAAGAAGACCAGTAACCAAACATGGCTTCGGCAGCTTGTGGGTGCAGATTACACAGCCAATATAAGCCACCATTACATGACTTGTGCTTATCACTAATGTTGATTCAAAATGGGGAATGTTTGAGGGTGATAGAGTTTAACATTAACTACTGCCAGGTCAAAACAATAATTTATAGAATTTGGAAGTATTTTATTCCAATTCCGGTACATGTATTACAGTAGAACAACCTCCATGAGAGGACACTCGTGCTAGAAGACACCTCTTTACAAAGGACAGTTTTCATTGTCAGAATCACAATTTTCACTATTTAGTAACTCTCCGGTAAGAGGACACCTCTCCCTAAAAAACACTTTGGCTCTGCAATTAGGTGTTGTCCTTTACAGGGAGATTCTACAGTATAACACACTGGGTAAAGACACAGAAGTATGGAAATTTCAAATAAATCTCTAATACCTAGGTACAGTCAAACCCCATTATTGGGACCAAGTTATAACTATGGTGTTGTACCATGTAATAACCATGGTGTTGTCATGCCCATGGTTAAGACAGATGCAGTTATAAAAGGGGCTGGCATAAAAATACTATCAATCAATAGCTTAATTAAAACCTCTTTAGGCTTATATAGAGATTTTCTCCTTAGAGATACAAAAAAGGAGTTATTCCATTATATATTAAAAGAAAATAAGACCTAATCCAAATAATTTATTAGTGTGTGACGTTTCGGCAACAACATTGTCACCATCATCAGACAAAAGAATAAATGCTTTTCTTTTATTCTTTTGTCTGATGATGGTGACAATGTTGTTGCCAAAACGTCACACACTAATAAATTATTTGGATTAGATCTTATTTTATTTTATTATAATCTATAATCCAAATTGTGCTTTATCATCCATTATATATTATTTTGTAAACAAAGATGCAAATTCTCAAGGTTTAAGACACCAAATTACATTAAAGACCTTTCAGTACATTAGAGTATGTCAAATTTTGACCAAAGGCATTTAGAATAAAATAGATAGAGACCAAGTTTCTAATTCAAATTTATTTTTCAAATGAAGTGTATTTAAGACCAAAACATTTGTTTTCAAATTGCATAAACCAACCAACTTTTAAAGAGCTGGCATTCAGGTCTTCTTCTTTCTTATCTCCACTCAATCATATTAGGGTATGAAGCTTGTAAAGCTTGACAGCCATCATGACTGGGTTAAGACTGGGAACACTACTCAGTGGCAGGCCGACTTAGCTCCAAAAATGGCCGCCTCTGACATGAGAAACAGACGCCATGTGCAGCCGCTCCTAACATGGAGTACAAACGCTGCTCATCCTGTATCCCTGGATTAGGAGCCCTTACAGGGTACTATCAGCCGGGCCAGCTGAACCCAGGTTTTTTAGCGAGCTTGTTACTGCTCCCCCTCCTTCTTTTTCAAGGTTTTTCAGGAGGTGGAAAACAATGGAGTGTCAACTAGCATCTTAGTTCCTTCCTTCATTGCTGAAAACTGAAGCAGGTTTTAACAGAAATGTTCAGAAGTATACAAGAGAATCTAGCCCCCTCTAGCTGCCAAAACTACAAGATTAAAATGTTATTTCTCCAAGAGGGCTATTTAAAAAACAAAGTTTATCAAAATGATAATTACCATAAATGACTTCAATGGACCCAAGAAGTTATTCTTCCTATGAGCTGAAGAAAATAATTTCCACATTCTTTTGTCTGATGATGGTGACAATGTTGTTGCCGAACGTCACACACTAATAAATTATTTGTTTTAGGTCTTATTTTCTTTTAAAGTTTATCAAAGTATAATATTAATATAGTATAACTACCTCCCTGTAAAGGTCACCTAGTTACAGAGACAAAGTGTCCTTTAGAGAGAGGTGTCCTCTTACCAGAGAGTTGCTAAATAAAAAAAAGGATCATTTTGGTGATGAAAACTGTCCTTTGGGGTGAGTGTCCTTTCATGGAGGTTCTACTGCATTAAAAACTCTAAGAAACGTACAAAAATGTTCTGTTCAATGATGGGGCCAAACCTAAATATACCTGATGAGCCAAACTACAATAGCAACCATCTTCTTTGCCATACAACACAGCAGCATGGGTCTAAATATGATTAACCAACACAATGTAAGAGGAAACACATGTCCATTGAAATGCTCAGTGCAGCCGCCAATATTAACATGTGCTACAGATCAACATGTACTGAACAATTCTTGCCAAAGACCTACTTTACTTTAGTCTCACTCAGAGTCCAAGCTTGGGTCATCCTTCAGAGATCTGTGGGTTATCAGAAGGACATCCTACCAGGTTGGCCAATACTCATCTCTTCACGCACTACTCCTGCCCAGGATTACACACTGTGTGGCTAATATTAGACCCTAGAATTTGAAAAAAGCTAAATATTGAACTAACTTGCTTTTTTGGTATTTGCTATTATTGCTACATTATACTGGCCAATAATGCATTCTTATTGATGCATTATAACACATTCCCAGTAAATTTATTTGTGCAAAATTTTAATGATAGATAGCAATTAAATTTATAAATTTAATTTAATAATACACCTTTCCCTCGATTTACACAGTAGATACGTTCCTGAGAAAAACGTGTAAATCGGGGGATAGGTGTACACAGAAATAAAAATAAAATGCATTGACAGGTTAAAATATGTAGTCAGCACATAAGCTCGGGATCCCTCGTGAAATGTGTACACAGCGCATGTGTTCAATCATAGTAGCATTTAGTATAGTGCGATAAAAACAAAAAAAAAATTATTCGGAAAACCGTGTAAAAGCGAAAATGTGTAAAACAAGTACCATGTAAATCGGGGGATAGGTGTATATATTTGTTATGAAACCATATTTGCGGAAGAGCTTTGCTCGATGCAATACCTTGAAATTATATGTATGTACCTCTACAGACCTATAAGCTTATATCCATAGTTCACTAAACACCCCTAAGCTGCCTTCCATAGAAAATACAGGGTATATAACAAACCAATCCAATAGATAATAAAAGTCGGTAAGGGTAACACCCTCGATTCCCGACAGTCATGAACCGGGATTGAATCCTTCGTTAACATTTTGTTTAATAAGTGAATAACCTTCACATATTATTCATTGTTGCAATTATCATAAACTAGGTTGCTCTTGTTGAGAGGTACCTAATAAAGTGAATTTGGAACCGAATCCAATACAATAGTAGAGCGGTCTAGAGATTAATTTGGCAAAACTGCTGAGAGGGTTCACTACTGATGAGCCAAGCCCTCTCATTCAATAACTTATATCATTGCAGTAAGGTCTGTAGAGATTATATAAGATATATATAGATATGTGATATTATTTAAAAGAAATGCCAGTAAAATTTTTTGTACAAAATTATAATGCATTCTTATAATAACACTAGAACATTGGCCTGCTCTACTAACAAGCATAGGCCACCCACCGGCAAAGTCTTATCAAAGTTTCACCTTAATAAGGCAAATAAAGACACTACAAAGGAATCCAGATGGCACAAGAACCTACAGGACATGCAACAACTGTCCTGGTGTGGAACTAACACCTACCCACATATTCTCATGCCCAGCAATGGCCGCAGCTTTACAGAAAATTGACATGGACCCAGAGCAGCAACTTTACACACCCAAGATAGTGGATATTGCTGCTGATGTGATAGAGATGCATGGAGATATCTGAGGCTCTCTTTTGAGCAAGACAAAAACAACAAAGAATGCATATATGTGAGATTATATTTTCCAATAAAGGATACCAACTTTACCAAATGTAAAAACAATGTAAAAACCATCACGATGAGAAGGCACACAATTTGGATTATAGATTATAAACACAAGGTAATAAGACAAAATTCAAATACATATTGTGTGATGTTTCAGTAACAGCATTATTACCATCTTCAAACATAAGTACTGAATGAGAAATTATACCACCACATGTTTTAAACAGTTACTGTTATCAAGTATGTAAACAGATAAGATAGCAGATAAGATGATAGAAGATAAGATGGTTTTCTAAGAACCTTAAAATATTATTCTTAGAATCAGAAGAGTGAAAAAAAAAACCCTCTTTTTTTAAGATATAATTAAAAGCATATCTGTGAAGAATTTAACTTCCCGGTTTTGTCACTTCAGATTCTGAATCAAAGTATTATTTTCACATTTTTTATTTATGACTTCTATTATTCTATCTATCAATTTGATGGGAAAATCTTTATTGATGTCGTTAATTGCTACATATTTTTCTTAACAGTATCACCAATGAGTGCAAAAGTCCTATATATAAGGGCTTTAACCAATCCCACTTTTTATCTGAAATGGTGCTGTGAACTATAGTGTCAATAAGTTAGTTCCTTTATTTGTTGTTTTTTTGTATATAGGGGTGGCACAATAATATTATTACTATATGTTAAATTCATGTCCAGGAAAATGATTGATTTGTTGTTATCTACTTCCATAGAGTAAATGATATCGAGACATAGATTGTTGAAAGTATCTAATATTCTTTGTTCACTTCCCTGATTGGAGGGAGAAGTCCGATCACACCGGTCCCCCCTGGACCCTTGGAAAATTCAACCAAATTCTGGTCCAAGGTGACTAACATGGCAACGGCACCCATTTTCCAATGAAGAGTATAGATAGTGGACATTATATATATATAACTGCTGCTGTGATATAGATGCATGGAGACATCTGAGGCTCTTCATTGGACACGACAACAACAACTTCCCTGATTAATAACTAACATTGAGTCATCCACATATTTTCTAGGATAGTAAGCATCATGTAAGGGCTCCTGATCCAGGGATACATGAGTCTGATGATGAGTCTGTATACTCCATGTTAGGAGCGGCTGCACATAACATCTGTTCCTCATGTCAGAGGCGGCCATTTCAGTCGGCCTGCTACGGTATAGTGCTCCCAGTCTTAATGACAAAGGCATTCTACTTCACCCAGTGTGGAGATAAGAAAGAAGAAGAATAAAATATAAGGGCTCCTGATCCAGGGATATAGGATGAGTCTATACTTCATGTTGGGAGTGCCTGCACATGGCATCTGTTCCTCATGTCAGAGGCGGCCATTTCATTTGGAGCCAAGTCGCCCTGCTCCCAGTCTTAAGGACAAAGGTAGATACATCCTACTTCACACCAGGGTCTCAACCTGTACAGTCTTGGTACCCTTATATAATTGAATGGAGATAAGAAAAGTGAAGAGATTTGGGTTCCACCTAGAGCTAGAAGAGATGACCTACCTATGTGATATGTGAAGCCACTCACAGACTTTATAGGAATGATACACTGGGGAACAACATTTCCTCTATAGCCTGCCAAAGTCTTGTAAATTCAATTCTTAGTTTGGCAGAGGGTTAATTACATTTGTAAATTTAATTGCCATCTATCTATAAAAGAAAATAAGATCTAATTCAAATAATTTATTAGTGTGTGACGTTTTGGTAACAACATTGTCACCATCATCAGACAAAAGAATAAATGTGTAGTTTTATTCTTTTGTCTGATGGTGGTGACAATGTTGTTGCCATTGTTGTTTTCTTATTAAAACAAAAAAAAAATGCTCCAATGGCCCCCGATTCTTGCAAAAGTCCAACTCCACCAGCGAGTGCAAGTAACCAAACAGAGCTCTGGCACATTTGTAAGTGCAAAGTCGAACTGCTTTTCACATGTGTAGACATGTGGTGCATTTACAGTAAAAGCAGTCGCCTATTTCTACCCACCATGATTATCATGGCCTGTACGTACCACATGTACTTGGGATAAGCAAAAAAAAAATCATTATAATAAAAGGTTTGTAGAGATAATATTTAATGATACAGTGGTACCTCGACATACGAGTTTAATTCGTTCCGCAACCTTGCTCGTATCTTGAATTACTCGTATCTCGAAGCAAATTTCCTCATACAAAACAATTGAACTACCATTAATCCGTTCCAACCTCCAAAATGTCACCCCAGTTATTTTTGTTACGTGGTTTTAAATAATAAAAACGTATTTATAAATATCAAATATTGCACAAAAACAAAAGATATCCTCACTGGTCTTTGCCTTTTTCGCTACATTTTTCTCGCTTTCACCTGTAGGCCGTTTAGAAAAAAACATGTCCAAGGAGGTTTGTTTCTTCCTCCCTCTCAGAATATTCTGGAAATGAGTTAGGCAAGTGTCATTAAAAAGGTCAGATGCAGGACCTGTTGCAACTTTTTCTGGATGTTTTTTTCCACGAACTGTGAAACTCTCTCCCACATTCCTAAGATCTCCTTTATCTCACTTGTAGAAATAACCTCCTCCTCTGACTCCTCAAAACCAATGTAACCATCGTAAGGCCCTTAGCCGGCGTTACACTCTTTATCGACTCCTTCCGTTTAAGCACAAAACATATCATGGACGTACTACGGCCATACTGCCTCGACAAGTCAACAACTCGAACACCTTGCTCATGTTTTTCTATAATTTCAATACTCATCATCTTTTTCTTAGCACTTGACTTTTTACAGACTTTCTTCCGATCCATGGTTATAAAAATAAATGAACTAAAACTGTAAATGTAAACGCAACACAAAACGCGAACACAAAACACAACTTATCACAGCGGAAGCACGCTGCTAACTGATCGTGATGGCGCGACTGCGTGTTACTACCGAACCGAACTCGTATCTCGAATTTCGCTCGTAACTAAAAGCAAAAAATCACTTGCTCGTCGGCTCGTATCTCGAAAAACTCGTATGTTGGGGCGCTCGTATGTCGAGGTACCACTGTATATGTAAAAAAAGAAACATCGCCAAAAATTAATTGTTACAAATTTTATAGAGGGATAATCTTTAAGGTAAAATATAGCTGCAGTGAGACCAATCACTGTAAAGTGTCAACAAGCCTTGAAACGGTGGATGAAGTGTTACTGAGGTTTCCAACAACCTATCATAGGTTCCCAGGAGTGGAGGATTTAGGCTTTTGCTCCATACATTAACCTTACCCACAAGGAGAATATACAAAGATTATAAATACCAATTGTAAATAACCCTAAGCACTTGAGTATTTGATAAAGCACAATTTGGATTATAGATTATAATACAAGAAAATGAGACCTAATCCAAATAATTTATCACAGCAAGTTCTTAAATAGTACTGTTATCAAGTGTTTAAACAAGATAACAGATAAGGAAAAATAGTTTTTTAAAACAACTTGAAATATTCTTCTTAGAATTAAAATTATGTCTGATGATGGTGACAATGCTGTTGCCGAAACGTCACATACTAATAAGTTATTTGGATTAGGTCTTATTTTCTTGTATTACTTGAGGGGCATTTATTAAAATGACTTGCACATTTAATTATTGTTTTACCTAAAATTGTCTCTGCTTCTTATTTTCAAAAGTCCATTCTGTTATAGACTGCTGTACCTCAGCAGAGCAGGTGTGCTTCCAGATGTTGCCAATTGACATTCAATAAACAAATGTTTATCTTGATAAAGCACAATTTGGATTGTAGATTATAAACACAAGGAAATAAGACCAAATCCAAATAAAGTGTGAGACACTTTGGTAACAGCGTTGTTACCATCTTCAGACAAAATTACTGATTGAGATATTATACCACAGCATGTTTTAACTTGTTACTTTATCAAGTGTGTGTAAACAAGATAGGAGAAGAAAGAATTCTAAGAACCCTAAAATATTTTATTCTTAGAATTAGAAGTGAAAAACCCCCACTTTTTATTTTAGATATAATTAAAAGCATATCTGTAAATTCATTCAGAAGAAATATGCTACAATCAATAGAATGGAAGAAAGAGGAAATATCAATGATGTTTACAGATATGCTTTTAATTATATTGAAAAAAAGTGTTTTTTTTACCACTTTTCATTCTAAGAATAATATTTTAAGGTTCTTAAAAAACCATCTTTTTATCTTCTATCTTATCTGCTATCTTATCTGTTTACACACTTGATAACAGTAACTATTTAAAACATGCTGTGGTATAATTTCTTATTTTACTAGCCTTTCACCAACACACATATTCTGCCCTGGCAGAAACACCAAAAATTGGGGTTCAAAAATCATCCATTTTGGTTTGCAGCCCCATAAATAATTCCAAATTTCTCATTCATCATTGGGATTTTGTGATGTGATGGAACATACCATAGATTTTTGACTGTAGGGCCTGGGGTTTGAATCCTGCATTGACTTTTTTTTTGCACAAGGTCCCCAGTTTGATCCCGGGTGGGAAAAACAAAAAAAAAAAAATGTGGGCTCAATAAATCAATAAATAATGCATTGGGGAAGCATCTGTTGTTTGGAGGTGCCCACTAGTGAGAATGTCTGCTAGCATGAACGTATTTTCAATGGGAGGGCTTTTTCAGCTTAGAACACTGTCAATTGTTTAAAGGTGGTCTCTATTACAAGTGTCTGCTAAGGGAGGTTGTTCTACTCTATATATTGTTTGTTTTTTTTTGCTTATCTCTAGTACACGTGGTACAGGCCATGATAATCATGGTGGGTAGTTAGCGACTGCTTTTACTGTAAGTGCACCACATGTCTACACATGTGAAAAGCAGTTCGACTTTGCACTTACAAATGTGCCAGAGCCCCATTTGGTTACTTGCACTCGCTGGTGGGGTTGAACTTTTGCAAGAATCGGGGGACATTGGAGCATTTTTTTTTTAAACAGAAAAAAGTATCCAATGCGGGAATCGAACCCGGGTTGTAGTGGTCGAAAACCAAAGGGTTTAACCAGCCTTCCACCGACCCCCCCATATACATTGTAGTTGGGGAATAACAATTCATTGCAACATCCACTCTGCTAGTGGATATTTTTTGAAAAAAATATCTTGTCAACACATAAGGGGGGTGCTGAATTAAAGTATGTATCTCTGGTATCCCTTAAAGCTTTAATGTAATAGTTTCTATGTCATCTCGAGTTTTTTCCATATATATTTATTTAATAGCTTTTTTGTCTACTTTGCATCTTCTTTCTTTTCACGCTGTTATACAAATTACCTCTGCTATATATATTTGAGAAGCCCTTGCCATTGGTATCCATCTTGCTATGTGATAGCCGCCTGTAGAAGGGTTTTTACCCGAAAGCTTGCGCTCGTTTTATATAAAAATGACACCCATCTTCCTTATCGCCTGGTTCATTTCAAAATAAATGAAATTAAACATACGACCAATTTGAAATAAATAGTGAGTGATGTTTTGGTAACAGCGTTGTTACCATCTTCAGACAAAAGTACTGAATGAGAAATTAGAGAGAATTTGGTTTTACAGGCTACTAACCAAAGTTTATGAGTTTGGAGCCTAAAATGAGAAATTTTACCACAGCATGTTTTGAATAGTTACTGTTATCAGGTGTGTAAACAAGATAGCAGATAAGAAAAAATAATCTTAGACAATTATCTTCTTATCTCTGCTATCTTGTTTACACACCTGATAACAGTAACTATTTAAACCATGCTGTGGTAAAATTTCTCATTCAGTACTTTTGTCTGAAGTTGGTAACAACGCTGTTACCGAAACTTCACACATTATTTATTTATTTGGATTTGGTCTTAATACCTTGATCTATAATCCATATTGTTCATTATTAAATTAGTTTTTTTTTTTGTTTATCCTTAGTACACGTGGTACAGGTCATGATAATTATTGTGGGTAGAAGTTAACAACTGTTTTTACTGTAAGTTACACCACATGTCTACACATGTGAAAAACAGTTTAACTTTGCACTTACAAATGTGCCAGAGCCCTGTTTGGTTACTTGCACTCACTGGTGGGGTTGAAATTTTGCAAGAATCGGGGGCCATTGGAGCATTTTTTTTTTTTTTTATCAGAAAAAAAAAAGTGTCCAATGCGGGAATCGAACCCGGGTCGTAGCCGTTGAAAACCAACTTTGGTACTTTGGCTCTGCAATTAGGTTTCCTTTACATGGAGGTTCTACTGTATTAGAAGATTATTTTCTAAAAATTATCAATTTGATGAGTTAACATTAGGATGTCCTAGAAAAATGTCCACCAGCAGTTAATGTTGTGATCATCTAACTGACTAGAATCAAGAAAAAGGACTCTCCTGATCATCCATCTAAAACTTGCTGATGGCTTCAACCATTCGTTGGAATAAATATAAACTAATAACTCCACCTTTGCCGGTCCCAGATGAAAAAGGAGGAGGGGAGCAGTAACAAGCTCGCTAAAAAACCTGGGCTCAGCTGGCCCGGCTGATAGTACCCTGTAAGAGCTCCTGATTCAGGGATACAGGATGAGCAGCGTTTGTACTCCATGTTAGGAGCGGCTGCACATGGTGTCTGTTCCTCATGTCAGAGGCGGCCATTTGATATTGGAGCTAAGCCTGTGGCCTGCTACTGAGTAGTGCTCCCAGTCTTAATGACAAAGGCATTCTACTTCACCCAGTCATGATGGCTGTAGATAAGAAAGATTAGGCAATCACTCATCAAATGACTATAATTCAACACAGATTTTAACCAAAAAAGCTCTGATCCCTTGGACTGTATTTCCTTTCTAAATGGTATTAAGATTCAATATAAAGGAATTTACTAACCTAATGCCTATACAGTAGATTAACTAAGTACCTTTTAAATACAACCTCCTTTTTCAAATTTTAAAAATGTAAAACTTATTTTCAAATTAAAAGGTTCTCTAAAGATAAAGCACAATTTGGATTATAGATTATAATAAAATAAGACCTAATTCAAATAATTTATTAGTGTGTGATGTTTCGGCACCAACATTTTCACCATCATCAGACAAAAGAATAAAATGAATTTATTTTCTTTTATTTTTTAAAAGGTTCTCTCTGTGTGTATTCAAAATAGTCATTTAATTCAAGACCCCAAGGGATCAGAGCTTTCAGTGGAATTAAAATAAGTGTTGAATTAAAGTCAGTTAGATGATTTCACCACAATATTCATTTCTAGTGGACATTTTTCTATAGGATATGACCAAATATATAATTTAAATAATATTAGAAAAACTGATATATTTTTATTAATAATGTGAATTGATACCATTGGATTTTTTTTTTCTGAATGTTTCACGATCAACTTTAAGTGCTGGATAAAATTGCATTAATACATTTTTGAACAAAGGAAAAATTATAAATATTATTGTAATCTCTCTGCAATGGGAAAGAAGTAAAGAAAATCCTAAAAGTTTTATTAAAAAAATATATATATATCTTTTAATTGATAAGGCACAATTTGAATTATAGATTATAAACACAAGGTAATAAGACCAAATCCAAATAAAAAAATAGTGTGTGACGTTTCGGTAACAGCGTTGTTACCATCTTCAGTACTTTTGTCTGAAGATGGTAACAACGCTGTTACCGAAACGTCACACACTATTTTTTTATTTGGATTTGGTCTTATTACCTTGTGTTTATATCTTTTAATGGAATCTTTCATGGCCGTTTTACTTTTAGGCTAGTACCCTATTTGGTATGCATTCTAATAGATCAATCTACAGAAGGCAGCATGTCTCTCCTCTTCTGTATGTTTTCTCAAATAGCAGAATGTTATTCTCTAATACACCTCAATCTTTATATCAGCGACTAGCGGCTGGCTTAAGTTAGGTCTAGATCACGCCCGATGTCAATGCAGATATTCCATTTGTTTACAATTTACATTTCAAGCATGGTACAAATATGATAACTCAGCCATGGTGCCCCACATGCCAAAGTATTGTACTATTAGCAATAAATTTGTATTTAGACAAGAATTATGTAGTCAATTGAAGTTTAAAAAATCAGTTAAATTTTCTATGGTTTCAAATAATTGTTTGATTGAATTAACGTTGGTTATTTGATAAGTGGGACGTCAGGACATGAAAACATGGTCAAATTATCGCAAGTGTCGAATTAACAAAGTTATATTTATAAAACTATTTTAGAGGCGTAATATTCTTTTTAAAAATAAAACAATTTCTACTGTCCTTACTGCGATGAAAAAATTAAAGGGAGGGCCTGGCTCATCAGTGGTGAACCCTCCCAGCGGTTTCGCCAGTTTAATCTACCATACCGCTGTTATATTGCATTTTTTGGTGTACAATTGTTCCGCCTTCTACATGTATTGCATTTTTTGGAACTTCCTTTTATAGGTGACTGTTGTAAGACTCTTGGAATGGGTATTTTAGAAGAACTATGGACATAAGCTTTTAGGACAGCAGAATTAAATATAATTATAAATGCAACCAAAAAATGCAATATAACAGCGGTATGGTAGATTAAACTGGCGAAACCGCTGGGAGGGTTCACCACTGATGAGCCAGGCCCTCCCTTTAATTTTTCCATCGCAGTAAGGACAGTAGAAATTGTTTTATTTTTAAAAAGAATATTACGCCTCTAAAATAGTTTTATAATTTGATAACAGATGGCGCTCTAGTACATCGTAACATTATTGTTCTAATAAAAGACACAATTTGATATTTGCGGAAGAGCGATTGCTCGAAGCATATTATATATTTATAATTATATTTAATTCTGCTGTCCTAAAAGCTTATGTCCATAGTTCTTCTAAAATACCCATTCCAAGAGTCTTACAACAGTCACCTATAAAAGTAAGTTCCAAAAAATGCAATACATGTAGAAGGCGGAACAATTGTACACCAAAAAATGCAATATAACAGCGGTATGGTAGATTAAACTGGCGAAACCGCTGGGAGGGTTTACCACTGATGAGCCAGGCCCTCCCTTTAATTTTTCCATCGCAGTAAGGACAGTAGAAATTGTTTTATTTTTAAAAAGAATATTACGCCTCTAAAATAGTTTTATAATTTGATAACAGATGGCGCTCTAGTACATCGTAAAGTTATATTTGTTGGTGTTTATATAGTCCAAGATATGTATATATAATATGTAATATATTTCTATTGTTAAATTTACATAAATCTTATGCTCTAAAAGTAAACATCCCCAAATATTGATGCTTGTAAACAAGATAATGCACAATTTGGATTATAAACACAAGGTAATAAGACCAAATCCAAATAAATAGTGTGTGATGTTTTGTATACTATTTATTTATTTGTATTTGGTCTTATTACCTTGTGTTTGTAAACAAGAATTAATAGAATACAAGAAAATAAGACCTAATCCAAATAATTTATTAGTCTGTGATGTTTTGTCAACAGCAGTCACCATCATCAGACAAAAGAAAACCTATATTTAGGTTATAAACCTAATTTCTATAATCCAAATTGTGTTTTATCAATAATTAATGGATGAAATTGAAGCAAACACTCCATTCTAAAACATCTGTCCAGGATAAAAGACCTGAACAATAATAGTTACCAAACCCTAACTATATAAAAATAGCTCTCAGTTATTGCAAACAGCTTTAAAATGGCTAGATCATAATAATACAAGAAAATAAGACCTAATCCAAAAATTTTATTAGTGTGTGACGGCAACAACATTGTCATCAGACAAAAGAATAAATGTATTTACTCATTACATACCATTTACATTTTTATTCACTCATTATATACCATTTACTGATGATGGTGACAATGTTGTTGCTGAAACGTCACACACTATTAAATTATTTGGATTAGGTCTTATTTTCTTTTATTATAATCTATAATCCAAATTGTACTTTATCATAGCTAGAAAATCCTTATTGTGACCATTTTATACTCACATTAGAATTCTAAGGTCCCACTGGTGATAACAATGAGGTTTTAGCAAGAAATTGTGATACACTATTTGAAGTATGACAAAAAAAATTGTAATTAATCTTATGTGTGTTCCAGCAACATCAATTAAAAAAAAAAAATACAATCAATATACATTTTTTAAAACTTAAATAAGAGGGATCTCAGTATGATTGGTGCAGATATATTTTCTTGAGGCTACCCAATTTTTTATACAAATTTACATTATGTGCTGTGAAAAATTGTAATGTAAACAATACTGCTAACATCCACAAGGGCAAATATGCTGTTAACTTTTCTAATATTTTATCAAAATTTATGTAATATGTAATAATAAATCTATATATATATATATATATATATATATATATATACACGATAGTTAAAAAAAAAAAAAAAAACTTACCTCTTCATCTCTTCTTCGGTTATTTGTGTAGTTAAGATTGCAGCAGCAAGACATACACCAAAAGTCTTCTTTGGTGGAATTGTTCTTTGCGAATAACTACTCGATTTGATGCATTTATTAGAATTATGTTTTAATGCATTGTTATTGAAATTGGGCGAACGAAATAAATTTTGAAATGAAAGGGCAAAGGACTTGCTAAAGAGTCGCGATTTATCATTTAATTTTAGATATAGATTTTTATTTGGCAAATGACCATTTGCAAACAAAACAAACCTACATTTTTTAAATAAAAATTGCAAAGGAACTCCTGATTGGTATGCTGATTTACACATGGGTTTAACATTTTCAAGAATATTCAAGCCATGCTTAATTGAGCGCCTTAATATTTCTTCCTCATTTATTTTGCAGAAGAATGTTCTTAACTGGAAACTATTGAATACAGTTTGTGCCATTTCCTTTATTTTAATTAAGAAAAAAACATCGAAAGCCCGTTTAAAAATGTGGTACTGAAATAAAGTAAATATTGATTTAAAAAGCGCCTCTAGCGGAATAAAACTAATTTATTTTCATTGAAAGAGAGAAACAGAGAAAAAAAAAAATTGTTTCAATTAGAATTTTTTTCGGAATTAATTTTTTATTTTATTGAATAAAATTTAAAAAAAAAACAATGGTTGCCTGTAAAGTCGGTTTTACGGGCGAAGATTTTACGTGACAACGGTAGAATATTTATTGATATGAATATAATTAAATTGCACAATAGGAACAAGGAATTGAATGAAAATAAGAATTGCACAAATTTTAACTATAGAAATATATTTTGTTTACTAAAACATTGTACATGTAAACTTAAACTTAACTAATTCCTATTTGAGTGATTTTGTTGAGGATAGGACGATGATAGGAGAAATATGAAATGAAAGGAAGTGTTTCTGCTGTAATGTGTCTTGCGAAAGTCAAGTCGATAGTTGTTCCTTTTAACGTAGTTGACTTAGAAACGTTTGATACGCAATCAAGATTATACGTATTTTTCATGAAATTAAGAAACGAGTTGTCAGGCTTTACGTTTTTGTTAAAATCACCACACAGAAGAATCGGTATACTAGAATCAATTTGCACGAACGGTGGCACGTACTGGCTGTTGTGAATGTACGGACCGAGTCCTTGCCATAGTAACATTCCAATATCCTGCATACTAGCTCCAGGATGAATTGCCGGAATGCACGTTGCCGTTGAGCGTTAGTTAGGGGAACGCTCGTTCTCTCCGCCACGACAGGAACGCTTGTTCTCTCCACCACAGAACAAGACGTTGAAGCAGGTGACTCTGACGTACCGCTGGTGAGGGCTATGTTAGCAGATTTACGTAGCTTGAACCTGCGTTGCCTCTCCGCAGCCGCTTTTGCAAAGGCTCTTACTTGTTCAGGAGTTCTGGTCAATGCTTTTCGTAGTCTGTACTCACGTTGTCGCTGAGCATTCGTTCTGGCGGTAGAGGTGGTGTGTGGAACAACGAAAGGTACTGCAGACGTTGACGGCACGATATCCTCCGTCTCCATTGAAGTACTGGAAGTTGAAGGCACCGTTTCCATTGTTTTGAGAGTGGTGATTTCTGTTGAACATTTGAAATTGAATGGATGAATTTTTAATTTTAAAGAATCAATTTGAAAATCAAAACACTTATTCAGATCAAAGGTTCAAAATTTTGCTAAATAAATTTGAAACTATTTAAAATTTGTAAAATAATAATTAATTAATTAATTATTTTTAAACTAATAATTTACTTAACACTATCAACATTTATCAATAGTATGACATAACCTATAAACTCAGTTTCTCAACTTTTGTGTCAATCTAACAATTAATCAATCAATCATAGTTTACGATAATGAAATATCAGTGTACAATTATTTACCTTTATTGTTGTAGTTGTTGTAAATGACGAATCTAAGCACTCCACATTTTCACTACAGACACAGCTGACGATACTTTAACCACACGTGTGAACTTGTATTATGACGCTTTCTTGTTTTTCCAACGCCAAGAACGTTCGAGAAAGACAAAGACAGAGACAAGCATGCGCCGATTCAATGCGCCTAATTCTCTAGCGCTGCGCGCGCAGCTGCGCGCGCAGCACTCTCGTTCGGTGACTCATCGTAACGTTACCGGGCGTTACACTTTTTCATAAGTGACTCCCAGCCGCAACCTAATTTAAGACGTTGTCACGTCAATAAGAGATTAAATAGAATAGGTAATAATGGATTCAGTAGAGAGTGAATGTTTGTTCGCAAAATATTTTTTTATCAATGTTCATTAGGAAAACTTTCACTTGGGTAAAACCAGGGAGAAGCCAGGTACATTAGCTCTATAGTCTATATATATGGATTTAATGATGCTTGTTTCTATATGGATAATGCAAAAGCGCGCATACATCCGCAGAAGCACGGGCATCTGTTAGTCTGCTAAGAAGCAGCGTGAAGTTTTTGTCACCATATTCATATATGCTAAATCCAATCGAATTTTCATTTAACAAAATCGAAACATTGGTAAGGTCGCTGCTTTCTCGACGTGACATCACGTTAGGTGAGGTTATCACTGATGCAATCGGTAGAATTACATCCAGAGACTGTGAAGGATGATTTGCTTGCTTTGCAAAAATTGCTACCTGGCTACAAAAGAACTCCAGTTTATCCAATAAAATATTTTTCTAATTTATTTAGTGGTTATTTGCTCCTATATTAGTGCTTTGGATTTAATGTCAAATGTATTTAATTAATCTTTAAGATATTAATTGATTAAATGATTTTTCACATTGTGTCGCGGTCTCACGCAATTCTGGCCTTAACTACCGTTCATGATTTTTCAGGATGCCCCTTGAATGACCAATTTTTTGGTCGTTGAGGTACAGCTTGCACCACGCTGATAAGGGCCAACAGCCCGAAACGCGTCCGTGGTTAGCTTTTCTTGATTAATCAAGAATGGGTATTTGGCCAATTCTGGAATAATTAAAAATCAACGAGAATAGTTGATATTTATTACGATAGATGGCGCAAGCCATCAGCAACTTTCAGTTGCACGATAAGGAGATGCCTTTTTTCATACTTTATGATATTGACCTTTGATTTTTACACATAACAATCTAATTTTTAAAGGCAACGACCAAATTCACTCTTAAAATGCTATATATATCGTGATGAGTTTATTGTGTCGCTGGATGACTGTAGTGTGGTATGTTTGGTTGGTTGATGCAGTCGTGGTGGCCACAATGATCAGAGTGGTTACAGGCGTGAATGGGATAGCACAAAAGGACGAGGCATGTTGGATGTCACCTCAGAGAGAGCGGCCAGCACCTGTCGAGAGGGACTGATCTATTCTAGAGCCAGAGGGGAACTGTTGGTAATCTGACTATGTTTTTTCAGACCAATGGTGTAATCTGAAAAAATTTTCCTGTCTGGGCGCCGGCTGTCACTTAATCAAACTTTTATTATTTCGTTTTGTGCTACATGATGGCCAAACTGGCGAGTAGGATTGTGTCTACAATTTGGGCTGGTACACTATAACTATATTACATGTGGATATTAAGTATATATTACAACATTTATGCCCAGGTGATGAAAATTAGCTTATGTTGATTGTTGATGAAAGCATAAGGTAATTACAATGGAGTAAATAATATGTACACAAATTGGTTTGATATGATGGTTATAACTCGTAAAATATGAGATTGTAGAATAATAATATTGGGAGTATGCTTTGCTAAATTATATTGATTAATAATAAGAAGGAGGTGTTGACAAAAATTATAATTGATAATAATGTTGAGACCAATGTGTAAAAATAAATGAAAAAGGATAAAATAAAAAGTAAAGATATAGAGATTGGGTGATTATATACAGCACTGAATGTTGTAATTAATATTAGAAAGTGCATTGACTTAGGGGGTGAGCCAATTGGAAAGTCTAGATAGGTGGAAATAAAATAGACTGCTACTGGTACTGCGATGCAATGCGACATTACATGATTGTAGGCATTGGTCCATCTACAGTATGCTGAAGGTATTCCAATTGGGTTGTCCTATCAGACTGAAATGAAAATGAGCGGTGGAAATTTTGGTGGAGAAAAATAGTGAGAGAAAGAGTGATAGAGACAGAAAATCATTTGTTGGAAACTGAATGCTACGACTACAGCTAGCGCCACACTGGACTAATCATCATCTCAACAGTTTGTTTACTTCTTCTCTATATTACAATAACTGTTCGCTACCATAACTTTGTTTTTCTTACTAAATGGATAATAAAGATTATTATTATATAATCATCAACGTCCTCATGCCTTCATACAAGCTGTAAGTACCTAAATCTTACAACAATTAGATTATGAGACTGAATGTTGCTTGAAATTCAACTAACGAGTTAAGACAAAGAAAAATGGCTTAGCAAAAATGGCGTCACTCCCGAGCCACGATGTAACCCTAGATAAGCTCGACGGCTATAACTACTCACTATGGTCTTTCAAAATTGAAATGCTCTTGCAAAAGGAAGATCTTTGGGAAGTTGTCACCGAAAATATTCCAGATGAACCTAAAATCGAATGGAAAAAGAAAGACTCAAAAGCCAGAGCTATCATTAATCTAAGCATCGCCGACTCACAAATAGTGCATGTCAAAAACCTACTAACAGTCAAAGCTACCTGGGACACTCTTAAAAATATCTATGAAAGAAAAACACTCTCAGGAAAAATTTATTTGCTAAGGAAACTATACAGCTTAAAACTCGAAGAAGACAAAGACATGCAACAGCACATCACTACCATGATGGAACTAGTTGACAAACTGCGAACCATCGGCGAAACACTAAAGGACTCTCACATCACGGCTATATTGCTTTGCTCGCTTCCAAAGAGCTACTCCAATCTCATCACGATGTTGGAATCAAGACCTGATGACGAGCTAACGCTTGAATTCACCAAGAACAAACTCCTTGATGAACACACACGCAGAGTAGAAAGCTCGAAAGACGAAAGCACTGCATCAAAAGCCTTAAAAAGCCTCCACGGAGCTTCAAGCCAAAGAAGAGAAAAAGAGAAGAAATTCTGTTCTTTCTGCCACAAACCAAACCACTCCAAGGAAGAATGTTGGAACTATCAAAAGCGAAACAACAGCAACAAAGAGTACAAATATGAAAACTTCAGAAGAGGAAACGTACCAAAGTACACAAATCAGTCGAGTGTCACCCAAGAACAACCAACAAATCAGAGAACAACAAAAGGACCTAACCCAAAAGCTCTCAATTGCACTCAACGAGAAGCACGTATACACAACTGGTTCGTCGACTCTGGAGCCACATCTCATATGGCGTACGATGAAAGCTTCTTCACTGAACTTAACAGAGAACAAACACAACATGTTGTGGTTGCTAATGGCAATAAGCTGCAGGTCAAAGGGATAGGACAAGGAGAAATCAAAGTCATCACACCCCAAGGAAAGACTGACACCTTACTTCTCACAAAAGTTCTCTACATCCCGGAACTATCAGACAACCTTCTGTCAGTGAGTGCGGCCACCTCCAACGGATGTAAAGTAACGTTCAAAAGAGATTGGTGTACCATCGAAAGAGACAACACAGCCCTCGCGAACGGTATACTTGACAATGGAATATACCGACTCCACCTGGATGACAACCTCCAAACTCGCACATTCAAAGCAAATGTAGCAAAACAAAACCACTGCAAGAACAAAAATTGCCTCATGCTCTGGCACGACAGACTAGGACACAGAAATATAGAATCAATTAAGAAAATTCAAAATGAGAACCTAGCAAGAGGACTAAGTCTAAATAACTGTTCGCACAGCACAGACTGCGTTCAGTGCATTCAAGGAAAACTCACCGAAACCCCATTTCCAAAGAAGACAGAGTACAGAGCAACTGAAACGCTTCAACTTGTCCACAGTGATGTCTGCGGTCCATTACCAACCAACTCTCTCAGCGGTAAGAGATACTTCATCACCTTCACTGATGACTACAGCAGATACACGAAGATCTACCTCCTGAAAGGAAAAGACGAAGTCTATGAAAAAATAAAAGACTACGTCATCTCAGCACACACGGAATTTGGAAAAAATATCCAAACCATACGGACAGACAACGGTCGTGAGTACGTAAACCGACAAGTCGAAGATTTCCTGAACCAAAGCGGAATCAAACATCAGCTAACAGTCCCCTACTCACCAGCCCAGAACGGAGTAGCAGAAAGGAAAAATCGATCACTAATGGAGATGACAAGATACATGCTGTTTGACTCAGGACTCCCACAGTCTCTATGGGCGGAAGCCGTTACCACAGCTAATTACCTACACAACCGAATACCCTCGAAAGCTACAGACAAGACTCCATTTGAACTATGGACCAACAGGAAGCCCAGTCTGAGGCATCTAAAAAGATTCGGATGTAAAGCCTTCGCCTATATTCCCAAGATAAAAAGAAACAAGTTGGATAGCAAAGTTATCAAAGGGATCTTTCTTGGATACGATGATCGGAGCAAAGGATACAGAATCCTGCACGACACAGACAACATCACAATCAGTAGATCCGTAAAATTTCTAGAAAAAGAAAATGGGTTTCACCACGCTTCCACAAAAACAACTTCACCACAAGTACTAAGTACAGATCTAACTTCCTCTAATCATATTGGAAATGCAGAATAAAGTCAGGAACCAGGAACACAATCCGAAAACCTTCAGGACTCAGAAACCGAGGATTACATTCAACCCGGTACAAGCACAGGAACACAAGTGGTCACACAAAGAAGATCCACGAGACCAACAAAGGGAATACCTCCCATGAGAAATGACTACATGCTGTACAAAACTGAATCTCAAGACATTCAGACACCCACCTGCTACTCGGAAGTCCTACAATTACCAAAAATAGAAAGAGAAAAATGGCTACAAGCAATGAACGAAGAACTAAACTCTCTTGAGAAGAACAATGTATGGGAACTAACGCCTCTACCTAAGGACAAAAAGATCATAGGATGTAAATGGACCTATAAGCAGAAACTCAATTCCAAAGGAGAAATAGAGCGGTACAAAGCCAGACTCGTAGCAAAAGGGTTCAATCAGAAATTTGGCCGAGACTACGAAGAAACCTTTGCACCAATTGTGAAGCATTCTACAATTAGAGCCTTCCTAGCTGCATCAGTCTACAAAGGGATGCAAGTGAACCACCTCGATGTCAAGACAGCGTTCCTACACGGCGACCTAGATAAAGAACTCTACATGGAACTCCCAGAAGGACTCCATACAAAACAAACAAACGAAGTCTGCAAACTAAAGAAGGCAATTTACGGTCTAAAACAAGCCGGAAGATCTTGGAACACAAAAATCGCAAGCACTCTAATTAAAAATAACTTCAAACAGAGCATTGTAGACCCATGCCTATTCACCAAGAATGAAGAAAACCATTCCATCTACTTGATTCTATATGTGGATGACATGCTGCTTGCAAGCGATTCCAAAATAATCATCCAAAACACTGTAAAAACTCTCGAAAAAGAATTCGAAATAAAGAACCTTGGAGACCCTACTCAATTCATTGGTATAGAAATTTCAAGGAACAGAGAAGGTGAACTCCTTCTGAGCCAAAAGAATAAAATCCAAGAATTAGTTGAAAGGTACAACCTCCAAGAAGCGAAACCTACTTTCACTCCCATGGAAAGCGGATACCCCGGTATATCTGATGTAAAACTTCTACCAAACAACGTCCAATACCAACAACTGATAGGCTCACTATTGTACCTAAGCGTAGTATCCAGACCAGATATCGCAGCTCCAGTCTGCATACTCAGCAGCAGAAACCAGGATCCTAGAAATTGACTGGAATGCAGCAAAAAGAATCGTAAGATATCTAAAAACTACTAAAGAACTCGAGCTACGCATATCTAACCAAAAACCTCCCAAGCTGGAAGCATACAGTGATGCCACATGGGCAAGCGACAACACCGACAGAAAATCACTAAGCGGAAACTTGCTCCTACTGGGATCAAACCCCATCTCATGGATGACTGGGAAACAAGGTTGCGTATCTCTCTCATCCACCGAAGCGGAACTAATCTCCGCAGCTGAAGCCTCACAAGAACTGTTATGGCTTCTCGACTTGCTAAAGGATCTCGAACTGGAACAGAAAGCTCCAATCTACTTCCACCAAGACAATCAATCATGTCTCAAGATATGTTCATCCGAAAAAGTGTCTTCTAGGACCAAGCACATCGCAACCAAGATCCATCACCTGAAGGATCTTCAGAAGAAGACAGTGATAAAAATGATCTACTGCCCAACTGGCGACATGAAGGCGGACATCCTGACCAAGCCGCTACCAAGGGCGACATTTGAGAAGTTACGCTACAACCTCGTGATGTCTCCACATTCATGCCGGGGATTTGTTGGAAACTGAATGCTACGACTACAGCTAGCGCCACACTGGACTAATCATCATCACAACAGTTTGTTTACTTCTTCTCTATATTACAATAACTGTTCGCTACCATAACTTTGTTTTTCTTACTAAATGGATAATAAAGATTATTATTATATAATCATCAACGTCCTCATGCCTTCATACAAGCTGTAAGTACCTAAATCTTACAACATCATTCTGTCGCCAAAAAAAAAAAAGTGAATGATTTAGCCGCGGTAAAGGTGAGGTGATTAAAAAATTGAAAAAATAAGTGAATTGGCCAATGTGAGAATTAAAAAAAAAAAGGGGGGGGGGCGTTGATGCTTGAACCTGGCTGTGAAAAAAAAAATCTAACTAGCTGCTCAATTTCTACTGTTGGGAAGGTTACAGCGAAGAAGCGAGCGTAGTTGAGATGGAATTAGGGTAAGAAATCAAAGTTTTAGCGATAGTAACATCTCTCTAAGAAGGTATGGGCTGTAATGTAGTGATGATTTGGAGGGTTGGGGTGTTGATGAATTTTCTAAAATTTGAATTTGATAGTCTTCAAATTATATTTAATAACTAGCGGATGTGTACCCGGCTTCGCCCGGGTTTTAAAACCGAGTGAAAGTTTGCCTAACGAATATTATATATTATGAAGTATAATAAACAATGTTAAAGATTAGTTTTAATTATTAATCAAGATTGTGTGTGAATATGTGAGAAAGATGTAATATCGTTGTTGTTTTCTTGGCCGACTGTTTTACATATGGTGTTATCTTAAAATTTCTTGTTTTGAATATTTTTTTAGATTGAGATTATTAGCTAGTATGTAAAAAAATTAACTCTGTTGAATTTTTTGTATTTATATATAAATAAAATTAACTCTGTTGATTTTTTGTATTTAATCGATAACACCGAAGTTACGCATGTTAATGTTAGGAAATATATTTTGATGTTAAGCAAAACCTGCTCCATCTCGTTTTACATAAATGTTGAAAATTTGGTTGAAATTGATGCATTCTAACGAAAGTTTTTAGTGAACAACACTTATGAAATTTCCATTTTATTAATATAGATTGTTGAAATAGGGTTAAAATTGGTAGTAATTAATGATGCAAGTGGAACATGCAAGATGGACAAGTGAAAATGATTATTGAGATGGCGCGAAGATTAAAATAAATGTGATTAGCATGATTGTCTATATGAAAATAAAAACACAAAGTTCAAGCTTAAAAATAAAAAACTCGAGATTTATTTAAAATAAGTGATTAATAAATATGCACACACAGAAAATATTAAAATGATATGTAGTATATAAAATGACATTAAAAATATAAAAGTATATAATGATATTAACATATTAAAATAATAAAAATATAAAATATATAAAAGTAAAAAGGTATAGGAGTAAAATAGTTGATGTTCAAGCCAAGACAATCTTTAAGTATACATGGATTGACATTGATGTAGAGGTGTCAGCGTTAATGCTTGTCACGTGTGTGTGTGTGTTCTTATGTAATAGTCTCTCTATCTCTCTTGAGGGGTAACCCAGATTCCTGGAGCGTTATGTATTAGTGTTGTGGTAGGTTAAACAGTGATACTATAGCTGCGGTTTTTTTTTTTGCTCGAGTCAGTAATTTCCATGGTAATGATCGGCTAGGTGTAGTGGTCTAGTGGTCGGAAAAAAAAAAGGAAATGTGATAAAGTGATATGACATATATGTAGCAGCTATAGACAGTGGAAAATATAAGTGTGCCATTGTAGGGGTGATGTATGAGGTGATGTAAGTTTGTGGTTGTGAAGGTGGTATTTGTTTAGATCTAATATCTTTATATAAGGTTGATGATTAATTAGATAATGCTCTTAATGTTTTGTAATAGTGAGTATTAAGAATGCTATGTGTATTGAAGACAGTAGCTGGGATGTTTGTGGGAGGTTCAAATAACTTCAACCGTTTTTAGATACTACCTCAGGAAGAGAGGTGAAAGAAAATACGCTGTGTCCAAACAGGAAACGGGAGCCGGAGGGGGAAGATGTCCAGTTTTAGGACAGCTTCCTGAGGAAGGGGGAGGGGAGAGGGAAGATGTTTTATCATTATTTTTAGAAGAGGGGGAACTTGCCTTGTCTTAAGGGCCAGTTTTTGGTATTTTTGTGTTTGTGAGGAACAGATTGTGCAAATGTATTGGAAAACTTTTTGTCGCTATTTGAGGTTGTAAACGATGTTGAATATATTGAGATTTAAATGTAGGAATAGATGGGAAATTTGATAAATTTTGATGTGAAAGAAGAATTTCAAAAGATTGTGTGTATGTGTTAGATGTATTATTTATAAATCTATGATTTTAACGAAACATAGGTCAATTAGGGTGTTAAAAATCTTTAAGTGTCTAGTGTTAAATGTAGGAACTTGGTTCACTAGATCTGGGAGGAATATGGCGGTTAGTTGAGTTGTCAAAAAGGTCTGGAGGGAAGTGGTTTAATGGAGATAGGTTGGTGGATTTTACTAATATTTTGATTTGGAAGGGAATCTTTTTGGGGTGGTGCGATATAAAGAACCTCTTCAGTGTAATATTTCAATTTGGTCACATGTACTGTGTCGTTGTCTTTATTTAAGGGCTGGTTGGCTCTATTTATATGAACAACGTTGGGGAAAATTATTTCTAATATGATATAGACCTGTAAATTAGGGAACTAATTTACCACTGTTGGAAAATGGTAAGCCTTGACTAAAATTAAATCTCCTTTTTCAAATTGGGGCGTTCTATGTTTGCTGTTGTATTTTATTTTTTCCTTGGCGTGCCTATCGACTGTGGTTTAATGGCTATTTTCCTAGCTTCTTCGATAGGAGGATAGGGATTGATGTGACAACTTAACTCTGTTGGAATTATATTATACATAAGAAAGGAAGGGGGAATCCTGTGATTGTATGGGGAGTTTGATTATATTTATCTGTTATAGTTAGTTTTTTATTAATTTGTTCCAGGATAATTTAGGGTTTTCTATATGGAGGGTTCTAAGCTTGCCTGAGTGTGTGTGTCGCATTTAGACGCTCAGAGGCCGTTGGCCTACGGGTTGTTATTAGTTGTGAGAAGTGGTTGTATACCATTTTTTTTATTTAAAAATATTCTAAACTTGATTGAAGTAAACGCAGGTGCTCGGTCCAAAAGGAAGCATTTGGGTGTATTGCTCTGCATGACCTCTTTTAAACACTGTAAGTATGTAAGTGTGCTGGTTGACTTAGAGGGGAAGGTTCATGCATAATGGCTTAGGTGGTCGACGATCACGTCGAGATAAGTTTTTGAACTGCCATATTTTGAAAATCCGGCTATGGTGTTTATAGATAACTAGACGAATGGCCCGGGCAACGCCCGGGTTTTACCCGAGTGCGTATATATTTTAAAAACGTTTTAATTCAAATACTATTCGTTACAATTATAAATTGGCGCCATGGATGTCACTCTTGTGAAACGTCCCGTTCCAAACTGTGTGTTTTTAAAATGTTTTAATTAAAATACTATTCGTTACAATTATAAATTGGCGCCGTGGATGTCTCTCTTGTGAAACGTCCCGCCCCAAACTGTGTGTGTCTTGAAAATATAAAAATAAAAATGTGAATTTTCATAAAGATTTCATCATGTCGATTTTTTTTTTTTTTGCATTTCACCTACTAAATCGATAGAGATAATTACATTTGCAACATGAACTTAGGTATATTGACTAAATAGAAAACTGCATAGTAATAAAGATCATTTTTTAAAGGCACCATATCGTTTTTTTTTTCAATAAAATCGAAACAAAAATTAACGATAAATAACGATAATTGCCTTAAAAAGAAATTGCCTTAAAAAAAAAGAAACATTCGCGGTGATTTTGTCTTGCATTCGTTTATACAATTATTATATACGAATGACCCGAGCAACGCCCCGGTTTTACCCGATTAAATGCTTTTATTCAAATACTATTCGCTACAATTATAAATTGGCGCCGTGGATGTCATTCTTGTCCTCCTTCCTTATATATATAAAAATGAAATGCGAAATCGATGTTTGTTATCGCATCACGCAAAATCTACTGACTCAATCATTATGGAATTTCGCATGTAGGTAGCTGAAGATTTCGTTTAACATATAGGCTATTCAAAAAACTAAAAAAGTTAATGTGCTTTTTTAAAAAAATAAAAACCAAAAAGCGTTAGTTCCAGTCTTTTACCGCTAGGGCGCAGCACTGGTCGCGACGATAAATGAATTTGATTTTTTTAAAGCATCGGTGGTTCAGTGGTAGAATGCTTGCCTGCCACGCGGGCGGCCAGGGTTCGATTCCCGGCCGATGCATTTTTTTTAAACAATTTTTAAAACTCATTTATATTATATCCTTCCTTATTTATCCTTATTTATATATATAAAAATGAAATGCGAAATCGATGTTTGTTATCGCATCACGCAAAATCTACTGACTCAATCATTATGGAATTTTGCATGTAGGTAGCTGAAGATTTCGTTTAACATATAGGCTATTCAAAAATCTACAAAGGTTAATGTACTTTTTTAAAAAATTATTTAACTGAAATGGATTAGTTCCCGCCTTTTGCCGCTTGGCGCCGCACTGGTCGCGACGATGGCCATTTTTTTTAAGCATCGGTGGTTCAGTGGTAGAATGCTCGCCTGCCACGCGGGCGGCCCGGGTTCGATTACCGGCCGATGCATTTTTTTTTACAATTTTTAAAACTCATTTATATTATATATAATATGAATATATATTATTATATCAACTATATTAATCAAATCAATTATTAAAACTATATATTTTTAGTCAGAAAATGATGATGACGATATTGCTGTATCATGTTTGATTATTAGATACATAATTATATCGGGAAAAATTCCAAAAAGCAGAGACCACGGGTGAAACCAGTTCATTATTTTGTACGCAGGAACAAAATTCTAACAGAAAAACATTTATTAACAACGGCAGACCAATCTATACAAAACGACCTTACAAGAATGGATAAATCTAAGCTATACTCTCACTACAAAGACATTCACATATCTTTCATGACGGAGGGATACCTTTTAGGGGATTTTCCTTTCCCGGTTGTAAGACTACTCGCACAAGTTAGAATACTTTCAAGTTTTTTTAGAGAAAACCACACCAAGATGCTCTGCGGTGAGGACCCGACTTGTACCTTCTGTAATTCAAAACTACAAAATGAAATCACTCACTATATTTTTGATTGCTCTGCTCTGAAAGAAGAAAGAAGAACCCTTATGCTCAAAACTGGGCAACTCTGTGCTTCACTTCCATCAATAATTGACAATATGACCCAGAATAAGTATATTGCTACGGCGTTTTATGGTTTCCACAAGTCCATATCTCAGAAGAAGGCCAAGTGATACTCACTCCTCACTTTCTTACTGCTACTCTTTTTGTGTTGATTTCTTGCTTCCCTCTTTCTTCTTATTATTATTTTTTTTTTTTCCTTTTCTTGTTTTTTTTTTCTTTCTCTTTTTACTCTGTATATATCGCTATTTCCGTTGTCTCACTGCTTTGTTCTTATGCATACCTCTGGTGAATCCTGTATAGGGTCAGTGACCCTAAATAAAGGCTTTTTTGTTGTTGTTGTTGTTGTTGAAAAACATTTATTCGAGCAGAAAACAAAAGCCAGATCATCTTTCTATAAAAATATCGCTTCTCAGACACAAAGTTTGGAGCGGGACGTTTCACAAAAGTGACATCCACGGTGCCAATTTATTATTGTAACGAATATTATTTGAATAAAAACATTTAATCGGGTAAAACCCGGGCGTTGCCCGGGCCATTCGGCTAGTATAATATATAAATGAGTTTTAAAAATTGTAAAAAAAAAAAAATGCATCGGCCGGGAATCGAACCCGGGCCGCCCGCGTGGCAGGCGAGCATTCTACCACTGAACCACCGATGGTTATGAAAATTCCCATCCGTGAGCTTCAGACAAACAAACAGACAGAATAAGGCAAATATATAAGTTAATAAATGAAAGGAAGATAAAATTGTTTGCAAAAAGTTTCTTTTATTCTTAAATTTGGCGAGCTTTCAGGCGTTAGCCTATCATCAGGCCGACATCGCAAATATATGCGATATATATGCGATATATTTGCGATGTCGGCCTGATGATAGGCTAACGCCTGAAAGCTCGCCAAATTTAAGAATAAAAGAAACTTTTTGCAAACAATTTTATCTTCCTTTCATTTATTAAATTATTGATTGCAATTATTTAAGTTTTTATAGAAATATATAAGTGGATACGAATGACCCGGGCAACGCCCGGGTTTTACCCGATTAAATGCTTTTATTCAAATACTATTCGTTACAATTATAAATTGGCGCCGTGGATGTCATTCTTGTATAATATATAAATGAGTTTTAAAAATTGTGAAAAAAAAAATGCATCGGCCTGGAATCGAACCCGGGCCGCCCGCGTGGCAGGCGAGCATTCTACCACTGAACCACCGATGGTTATGAAAAATCCCATCCGTGAGCTTCAGACAGACAAACAGACAGAATAAGGCAAATATATAAGTAGATGTATTGATGGTGTGTGAAACGAGTGGAAGTTGTCCTAATGCAACTTAATTGGGGCCTTTGGGTATTTAAATTGATTGGCATGTGGGACAAGATCTAACATATTTGGCAATTGAGTGGGTCATTCCACGACAAGTGTATTGAGTGGAAATGATTCTCGTCATCTGTTAAACACCAGAGTGATTATATTCTACATGTACCTTATTTATTAGTATGTGTTGGAGTGAGGGAGAAACGATGACTTTCGTCACACCTTTTGGAGTTAGAGTGTGAAGGCCTTGTGGGTTTATGGTGGAGTTTGAATAAGGGAGCTCAAGGAGTCGTTTTTCTTTTATTTGTGACATGCATTCAATTTACATTCCATCCCGTCCCAGAATTGTACTTCAAGTACATCTCTTGGTGGAAATTTGAGTTGAATCCGCTCATAAGGGCTACACAAAAGGCACAGCTGGCTTTCAAAAAGACACGCGGAGCCGTTAAGAGTGTCCTGAAGGTCTTTTACAAAAGACTGAAGACAAGATATCGCCGTGCGAGGAGACTGGATAAAAAAGAAGCATGGAGGGCAGCCTGCTCGCGTTGCAAAATCAGTACTTTGGGTATAATCTACAGTTTCATCAAGGGAAATTTTAAGCGCAAATCCCTTTCAGCTTTCCCAGTTGATAGCGGCTTCACTGAAGGTCCGCGGGACACATTAAATCACGTATTAGAATACTATTTCGGTCGCGTTCCGCCCGATACCATGTTAAAACATAAAGAAATAAGCAAAGTCATCACATCGTTATCTGATAACAACCCTTTGTTTACAGATAACGAGTTGTTGTTGACAGCGGATAAGGTGCACTTATCTTCTTCTCCTGGTAGTGATAGCTATCAACTCTTCTTATCGTAAAACTAGTTAAACATTTGCGGACGTTTTTTTTCTGAACATTTTTGAAAAGTGTTTAATCACTGGCCACTTTCTATCTCCATGGAAGCTGGGGGACGTCTTTCTCGTTCCTAAGCGAATTAGGGAGGACTTTCTCGCATCACACCTTCCAATCACAATGATGCTTGGTTTGGGCAAGATCCTTGAGCATCTTGTGCTTACTATGCTGCCGTGGATGGCCGATAGAATGTGTAAAGCACCTCTTAACCAGATTGGACTTAAACATTGTAGATCTACTATAGCCGCACTCTTAAATCTAAAATCTAATTTAACCCAGACAATTAAAAATATGGATTCTTGCCTTCCTCTTTCCTTCGATGTTAAAGGCGCTTTTGACAACGTGCTCCACTCCAGTATCTTGAGAGCGTTGCACAAAAGCGTTTGTCCCAGAAAAAATTATCATCTGATAAGCTCGTTTCTATATAACCGTGTTGTGAGACTGTCTATGAATGGTTGTACTCTGTCGAGACGAGTTTCCAAAGGATGTCCCCAGGGTTGAGTTCTCGGCCCTTTCCTTTGGAATATAGTCTTTGACGAACTCCTCACGCTGGATTACAGGAATAATGTTTTCCTGCAAGCCTACGCGCATGATCTGGTCGTGGTGGTCTCGGGATGTCGACCTAGTCAACTTCCCGCGGCCCAACACACCATAGATATGATCGCTAGGTGGTGCAGTTTGCATAAACTGGAACTCAGCGTGGGGAAGTGTTAGGCTATGGCTCTCCTCAGACCACACGGGAGACTGTCCGAACCCAGCCGGGATCTGGTTATTCACGGACAGCCAATCCAATGGTGCGACTCAATTAAGGTGCTGGGAGTGAGATTTGACCGAAGTCTATTTTTCCACCAGCACGTAGTTGAAGTCTGCGGCATGTTGCCGCGTTTGACTGCAGCCGCTAATCTCAACTTTGGTTTTGGTTACCGCGCCTTGAGAACTCTGTATCTGTAAATGGTTGTTCCTACCTACTGATTTCGCCTACGCCTCGGCGGTATGGTTTCCTAATCTTTCTCAACGCTCCTTAAATGTTCTACTGAGTGCTCAAAGGCCTTTCCTAGTGAGAGCTTGTAGAGTTTTCAGATCAACCAGCAACGCTGCTCTTATCTCCCTCTTCTTCTCGATCTGGAAATCGCGGCTAAAACTGAGCTATACCTTAAAAAGTATGGATTGGTTGACGCTGAAATTCCACTCGAGTCTTATCCCTTTCCACATCCTCTCCCTTACACCCCTATTACTTCGCTCTCAATAATTTTCCTGCTCTTTCCTTCCACGTGGCATATTATACAGATGGTTACAAAACCAGAGATGGAGTTGGAGCTGGCGTTTACAGGTTCTCTTGTCTCGATTGTGCACCTGAAATACGTGAATCTCATGTCCTGTTCCCTCATTGTTCTGTCTTTCAGGCGGAAGCCCTTGGATTGGTTAAGGCACTTGAAAACGTAACCACTTTCCAGATCTAACTTTAGGATTCCTCCTGAACAACCTCTCAGTCGTGAAGTCAGTTCTGAACTCTCAGAATGGTAATTACCTTATCGAGAGAGCTCTGCTACTAATTTCGCAATTGAATCGCAATGGGAACAGGTGAACCATACAATGGATCAAGGGCCACATTGGAATCGTGGGTAATGACATTGCGGACAACCCTCGCAAAGCGGGGTGCTGAGTCTGCTGACCCAAGCTGTTACAAACTCGCTCCTTTGCCATTTATAAAATTGGCAATCTACGGGCGGGCGCGTGAAGCATGGGAGAGCAAATTCATCTCTCTAGCTCCTTCTATCCCACACCCGCTTTGGCCTTACTCCAATGAATCTTTTAGACAAAAGGTATGCGGACATCGTCCCTAGCGAGCACATCATGGTTGGCCTGCATGTGGACGGACAGTTTCGCCCACACACAGGATGGGCGTCATTGACGATTCTTCCTGCCCTTTTACTGCGACGCTGACAGGGAAGAAACTCTGTCGCACATCGTGCTAGAGTGCAGCAGCCTTCATGCCTTTAGATTCCGCCTCCTTTCCACCTGTGCAGTAGATTTGGGGTACACTACGCGGTCACTCAAAGACTTTATTTTCAACAGGAGCACTTGGCGAGCCTGCCTGGACTTCATAAAGGCCTCAGATAGACTTAAGCCACGCGTCCGCGCAGAGGATTCTGATCACCCAAGTGACTCGGACTCCTCACCTCTTGGTTAACACCAGTCATTAGCGGCCGCTCGTAGACGCAACTCTGCCGCTGTTAAAGATCGATTTCGCGACCTGCCCTGCGTATGTGATCGCCCCTGACGCTGTCTTTGTAACCCCACGAGATATGGCAAATGGTTTGGCGCTTTGACGGCGCGGGCTGATCGGGAAATCGACGTTTGCAGCGACCGAGAGAATATGGGTTTACAGGCTACTAACCAAAGTGTATGATTTTTGAGTCCAATTGCTGCGACCCATTTGAGCGCGCTATGCAATCTCTGGTGTACTTTTGTGGTTGGTTGTCTTAGTACTGGTACCCTCACTAGTAATTCTTGATATAAGCCCAATTGTAATTTTTCAATATAGTTTTTTTTTATTAACAAACTTTTTTTTAACTAAAACTTTTTATTTTTACAAAAAGAAAATCTATCTTTTCCCAGCACTTGTTGAATTATTCCCGTTTTATCTAATCTTCCTTTCTAATCAATACCTCTCTTTTATCTTCCCTGGTCTAAGAAATCTAACCTTTTTTGAATAACCTTGGTGGCGTACAGCACCTTGGTAATTTGTTATAGTGTATTGTCTGCTTGATAGATCCATTTTAGGGCTCCAAACTCATACACTTTGGTTACTAGCCCGTAAAACCATATTGTCTCTCTAATTTCTCATTCAGTACTTTTATCTGAAGATGGTAACAACACTGTTACCAAAAACCATACACTATTCATTTATTTGGTCTTATTACCTTTTGAAAGTATTTTCTGATTTTTTGAGAGTGAAATGTTCCTTTTGACATTAGGAACTTTATAATAAACTAGCCGAATGACCCAGGAAATGACCCGGCCCCAGGCAATTTAATGTTTTTATTCAAATACTATTCTTTACAATTATAAATTGGCGCCATGGATGTCACTTTTGTGAAACGTCTCGCTCCAAACTTTGTGTGTTTTTAAAATATAAGAAATGCAAATTTTCAAAACGATATTTGAAAATTTGTCTATTTTGATTTTTATATGAATACTAGCGGATGTGTACCCGGCTTCGCCTGGGTTTTATCCGAGTGAAAGTTTGCCTAACGAATATTATATATTATGAAGTATAATAAACAATGCTAAAGATTAGTTTTAATTATTAATCAAGATTGTGTGTGAATATGTGAGAAAGATGTAATATCGTTGTTTTCTTGGCCGACTGTTTTACATATGGTGTTATCTTAAAATTGCTTGTTTTGAATATTTTTTTAGATTGAGTTGAATGAATTGCTGATTTTTTTTTTGTATTTATATATAAATAAAATTAACTCTGTTGAATTTTTTTGTATTTTATCGATAACAGCAAAGTTATGTATTTTAAAGTTAGGAAAAATATTTTGATGTTAAGCAAAACCTGCTCCATCTCGTTTTACATAAATGTTGAAAATTTGGTCGAAATTGATGCATTGTAACGAAAGTTTTTAGCGAACACCACTTATGAAATTTCCATTTATATAGAAGACTAGAGAATGACCCGGGCAACGCCCGGGTTTTACCCGATAAAATGCTTTTATTCAAATACTATTCGTTACAATTATAAATTGGCGCCGTGGATGTCATTCTTGTATAATATATAAATGAGCTTTAAAAATTGTAAAAAAAAAAAATGCATCGGCCGGGAATCGAACCCGAGCCGCCCGCATGGCAGGCGAGCATTTTACCACTGAACCATCGATGCTGTTGCAAATATGTTGCCTATAATTTTGTGTATCATTTTTATTTAATATAGACGATTGACCCGGGCAACGCCCGGGTTTACACGATTAAATGTATTTTACATATGGAAGATGGACGTAGTTCCTGGAGGTCACCCGCGAGGCTTTTTTGGCACCTGGCACAGCTGTGTCACCAACGCCAGGACCGCGCGCGGTGGGAACTCGAAATGGCCAACCGGCCGGCAGCCGGGCGACTCCATTATTTCGGAGGGGGGGGGGGGTGCCCGGCGGCAGGGAGCTCACGTGCTCGCTGGCAGCCAATGGGCGCCCCCCGCCGTCAAAACGTCACGTGTTCTAGAGGGCGCTGCTCGTGAGCTAAGTTGAATAATTTGAATATATAGTTTTAATAATTGATTTATATATTTTTTAAAATAGCCTATCGTCTTCCCCGTATTCTTTTACCTATGTATGGAAATTTTGGTACCAATTGGTTCAGTAGTTTTTGAGTTTATCGCGAAACAGACAGAAATTGACTTTTATATATATAGAGATATAATATAAATGAGTTTTAAAAATTGTTTAAAAAAAATGCATCGGCCGGGAATCGAACCCTGGCCGCCCGTGTGGCAGGCGAGCATTCTACCACTGAACCACCGATGCTTTAAAAAAATCAAATTCATTTATCGTCGCGACCAGTGCTGCGCCCTAGCGGTAAAAGACTGGAATTAACGCTTTTTGGTTTTTTATTTTTTAAAAAAAAGCACATTAACTTTTTTAGTTTTTTGAATAGCCTATATGTTAAACGAAATCTTCAGCTACCTACATGCAAAATTCCATAATGATTGAGTCAGTAGATTTTGCGTGATGCGATAACAAACATCGATTTCGCATTTCATTTTTATATATATAAGGAAGGATATTTTAAATTTGATATATACATAAAATGATAGCAAGTGATTTCTTGCGCCTACGCCGTCATTATATCACTCAAGGTCACTCTTGTGAAATGTCCCACTCCACCAATCCCTGTCGCCCCACGTAGTCTATCCTTCCCCAACTATAATACCGCAGTGAGGCGCTGGTTGCGAGTAAAATGGGGAAATTTGCCAATAATTTGTTAATAACTCCAAGGATATTCGAGATAGAAGCCTGAAAATTTGCCTATATGTTTTTCCAGATTCAACTCTATATACTGTTAAAATTTCAGCCAGATTGGTTACATATTGTGGAGGAGGTGTATAGCCGACAAACATACATACATACACTGACTTTTATATTTTTAATTAAAAAGGCATATATTGGATCACATTATCATTTATTTTACTAATATTTCAGTTGGCTGAACGCCAACCTTTATCAAGGTGTTATAACATATTTAATGGTTGTTGACACACATTAAATATGTTATAATACCTTGATAAAGGTTGGCGTTCAGCCAACTGAAATATTGGTAAAATAATGATATTTTGATCCAATATATGCCTTTTTAATTAAAGATTTATTTACGGATTGCTTTATTTCAAAATGACTTGTATATACATATAGGGATGAAGTTGTTGCCATAAATACCAATAAAGCAATGGCTCCATATCTAAAGATTCTTCTATCCTCTTAGGTAACAGACAAATATAGACACAGCCATACAAGTTAAAAATCAATTTTATTATTATATAAAAACAAAGGAAAGAGAGCACCATCAATATATGGGAATATATAAAAATAACATCAAAATTTCAACATGCAACAAAGTAAATGTGAAACAAAGGAAGCATTTAAGGTGTAGATATGTTAAAGTGATGGATCTATCCACAATTGATGATTTATTTTCTATAGAGAGCAATGTCAAATCACTCATGGTTATAATAGCATACATATTCTGTCTCTTTAGGTGTTTATATATACAGTTAAATCTGTCTATAGCGCCCCCTCTTAGGACTCACCAAAATAGGGTGCTATAGAGAGGGGGTGCTATAGACAGGTCACTTTTAATGTAAATCGCATCTTACTACGTATTTAAAATCGGGCGCTATAGAGAGGGAGGCGCTATTTAGAGGGGGCGCTATAGACAGGTTTAACTGTATATATATATATATAGACTAAAAAAACAATATGTTAGTGAAAAGTGCCATTTTGTTAGAGTCCTCCATCAAACTTAAGGTAAAGACTTCTAGCTTATATCACACGTTAACTATATAAAACAGGACCTTTGAGAGAGGCCGCTGCTTATCATAAAACAGCTCGAGGAGCCTGGACTCATGGAATTTGTGTAATCTTTACAGAAGGGAATAAGAAACAACAACAACAAACAGGACCTTTGGGAGAGGCAGCTGCTTATCATAGAACAGCTCGAGGAGCATGGACTCATGGAATTCATGTAATCTTTACACAAGGGGATAAGAAACAACAACAACAAACAGGACCTTTGGGAGAGGCAGCTGCTTATCATAGAACAGCTCGAGGAGCATGGACTCATGGAATTCATGTAATCTTTACACAGGGGATAAGAAACAACAACAACATATAAAAAATATTGTATATTGTCATGATATATTGATTATTTTATTACTAATTACATTTCTAGAATGAACTCTGAAGTTGACTGCCAGATGGCTTTACACTTTATAAATTCATTGTTACTTTGGACGGCTCAAATCTTTTTGTAGATATGTAAATAAGTGATCTTTTATTTGCTTTATTCTTCAGGCCTTAAGTCAGGTATTTTTTTCGTAATTATACTATCAGATCAAATAAAAATTAGTAATTTATATAAAACAAGGTAATAAGACCAAATCCAAATAAATAAATAGTGTGTGACGTTTCGGTAACAGTGTTGTTACCATCTTCAGACAAAAGTACTGAATGAGAAATTTTACCACAGCATGTTTTAAATAGCTACTGGATTTGGTCTTATTACCTTGTTTTATAATCTATAATCCAAATTGTGCCTTATTTAATTTATATAAAATTATTTATTTATATTTTTCCTAGATGACACAACTGAAAATGATTGGCAAAAATGCACATGTACTCAAATCTCAGCAAACAATAATTTCTCATCTTAAAATTTATTATAATATACAGTAAAACCTCCCTGGAAAGGACACATAATCGCAAAGCCAGAGTGTCCTTTAGGGAAAGGTGTCCTCTTACCAGAGAGTATCAAAATAGTAAAAATGGTAATTTTGTAAATAAAAAGTGTCCTTTGTAGAGAGGTGTCCTCTAGCGGGAGGGTCATCTCATGGAGGTTCTACTGTATATGTAATTTTTAAAATATGACTTATTTTGGATTTAATAAGAGTTTTATTTTACTGATATTTCGATGGACCAATCACTCATCTATATATATAAAAATGGATGTTTGTTGGTCCGTTGGTCCGTCCGTTCGTCAGTGATAATCTTCTACATCGCTCAACCAATCGTGATGAAACTTTGGGAAGATGTTTAGTATACTACCGGGATGGTTTCTGGCTAATTACTCTTTAGAAATAACCTTTCGTTGCATTTTTATTTACAATAAAACGTAAATTCACTCGCAATCAGCGCCCCCTCGCGGCAGACGTATGGCCTGAAATAGCCTCGCATGAGCTTATTTGTAAGGTCAAGCTTAGCCTATAGGTTAGGTACACAGCTTCGTACCCCCGCAACCTAGGGTCGAGGCTCAGCGTGGGTGTTTTTTTTTTCATTTCTTTTATATTATTGTAGCAAATTATTAAAAATATTATTTTATTTAAAATGTAGGCTTTTTAAAATAAAAAATAACATAAACAATTTTTTAATAATATTTGTAACAAACCTAGGTTCGAGGCTCAGCGTGGGTGTCTTTTTTTATTTTCATTTCTTTTATATTATTGTAGCAAGGTCTGTTTTTACAGCATTATTATATTTTGATTGGTTTATTTTAAATATGTTTGTTATGAAGGCTCTATGTAATACTATTTAGAGCACATTTTACATTTTAAACACCTAAGCCCCCCCTCTTTTTAATATTGTAGCAAAGTATTAAAAGTATTATTTTATTTTAGATGTTTGCCATGAAACTTTGGGAAGTTGTTTAGTATACTACCAGGACGATTTCTGGCGAATTATTTTAGAATAATATTTATAACAATAATTATAGCGAAATTAAGACATAGTGATTATATTCTGTGTTTGTGCATATATAAATATTTTACAGAAAATGTGAGAAGGTTCTATTAGAATATCTCGAAAACAAAAAACAATACATATAAACGAGTTCACTGACATTTATTGATGCAGTGATTGTAATCAATGATTACAATGAAGGGCTATATTATCTATATATATAAAAATCACTTTCAAATTTTAACGTAACGTTCCATTCTCAATCCCGTAGGGCTTTAGATCGGCTAAAACATTTTTATCTTTATAAGTGAATATTAACTTTACTGTACTGAATAGTTTAGTATAATGTTAATTTAACATATTACAATTTAGCCACAGCAACGCGTGGCCGGGTTCGCTAGTATTATATAAGTTTTTGTTTTGGAACACACAGCAGGTCGCACGTTTCAGGTGAGCCATTTGCCGGTCCCAAGCCCGGTTGAAAAAGGAGAAGGGCAAGCAGTAACAAGCTCACTAAAAAACCTGGGCTCAGCTGGCCCGGCTGATAGTACCAGGTAAGTGCTCCTGATCCAGGGATACAGGATGAGCAGCGTTTGTACTCCATGTTAGGAGCAGCTGCACATGGCGTCTGTTCATGTCAGAGGCAGCCATTTCTTTTAGAGCTAAGTCGGCCTGCCACTGAGTAGTGCTCCCAGTTTTAATGACAAAGGCAGGCACATTCTACTTCACCCAGTGTGGGGATAATAATGGAATAACTCATATTCCATGAGTTCATGCTCCTCGAGCATAAACAATGTTCGTATATTATGAAAAAGGCATCTCCTTATCGTGCAAATGAAAGTTGCTGATGGCTTGCACCATCTATCGGAATAAATATAAACTATTCCCGTTGATTTATAATTTATTCCAATAGATGGCGCAAGCCATCAGCAACTTTCAGTTACACGATAAGGAGATGCCTTTTTCATAATTTATGCACCTTATCCCAGTACAATATCACATTTGTACTATTTTTTCACAATGTTTGTATATGTTTTGTATATTTGTCTTTTTTCTCCTTGACCTTTCTCCTCGTTGAGACCTGTCTATTATTCTTTGATGAAAATTTTGGTATAAACAATTATCTTTGATGTTTAGGTTAATTATTTTTTTGTAGGTCGTAAAATATTCTTTCTCTTTCTTTTTTTGATTCATTTTTTTATTTGTAAAAGGTCTAGTCAACCTCTTGGAAAGTAATACAAGAAAATAAGACCTAATCCAAATAATATATTAGTGTGTGACGTTTCGGCAACAGCATTGTCACCATCATCAGACAAAAGAAACATTCTTAGAATCATTCTTTTGTCTGATGATGGTGGCAATGTTGTTGCTGAAAAGTCACACACTAATAAATTATTTGGATTAGGTTTTATTTTCTTGTATTATAATCTATAATCCAAATTGTGATTTATCATTCTTGAAAGTGTTTTAACTATGGCAATTTTATGGTGGATGGAACTGAAAGAATTCAAGTAGCTTCCTGTGTAGGTTGGTTTGCGATAAATTCTTGTCTCAATTTTATTAACTGTATGTCGAAAAATGGTAAAGAATTATTTTTTTTTTACAATTCATTAGTCTTTCTTCTTCTTTCTTATCTCAAAGCCATGATAATCAAGGTGGGTAGTTAGCGACTGCTTTTACTGTAAGCGCACCACATATCTACACATGTAAAAAGCAGTTTGACTTTGCACTTACAAATGTGCCAGAGCCCCGTTTGGTTACTTGCACTCACTGGTGGGGTTGGACTTTTGCAAGAATCGGGGGCCATTGGAGCATTTTTTTTAACAGAAAAAAGTGTTCAATGCGGGGATCGAACTCGGGTCGTAGTGGTCGAAAACCAAATGGTTTAACCAGCCTTCCACCGACCCCCTCAATTCATTAGTGAATTTTAGAAAGGGTCTAAATCTAAACTGCGCAGCATGTTTCAAAACAAAAAGTCAAAGATAGACAATTGGTCCATCAAAATATTGGAAAAATTAAAACTCTTATTAAATCCAAAATGAGCTTTATTTAAAAATATATATTAATTATGGATGGCTCTCAAAATATTAAGATATATAGTTTATACAAAAAAATGTAATGCCTTGACAAAGGTTGGCGTTCAGCCAACTGAAATATTGGCAAATAAATCTTTTATTCAATCCAATATATGCCTTTTTATTATCTAAATATATATGTTATTGTTTCATTTGAAAATATATTTCATGGATTCAAATATTCTGTTTAAATCTACCACCAGATGTCGGGACTTTCCCTATATAAAACCGATTGTTGTTGTTTCACGTTGGCCGGCTCAAATCTTTGTACATTATGTAAATAATCTTTTGTTTTCCTTGTTCTACTCGCCTTAAGCCAGGCAGTACTTTTATCAAATTATGTTTTTCATATATATTCCTTAGCTCAAATAAAGAAATCTCTGATCAAAACTAGTTTATTATTCCCACGACTGCAGAACAATATCGTAAAATACTCATGGATACCAAAATCAAGCAACAGCTAATAATAATTCAATGTATCAATCTAATTCCAAAATACAACAGAAATCTCATTCATCTTTATGTATAATATATATAGATATATATTAAAAATGGCATATCCTGACCAGGAGCACATGTGCTTTACAGAAGGAAGAGCGCCATCTGGTGGAACAGAAATCAACTAAACATTGATTTAGCCTGTTCCCTGATATTTGGCCAACCCAATTTCTTGATAAATCAAGAAAAGCCATCCACGAACGCGTTTCACGCTTTTTGGCGCTCGTCAGCGTGGAGTAGGCTGAACCACTGCGACCAAAAAAGATTTAGATATATATTTATTTAAAAAAGCTTATTTTGGATAATAAAGTTTTATTTTCCAATATTTCGTAAGGCAACTCGCCAAACTTCTTCGGGGAACAAGATTGTTTTGAGATGCTTGCGTATCAATTCACGAGTATGTACAGCTGGTGTCAAATTTGGTGAATTGATACGCGAGCATCTCAAAACAATCTTGTTCCCCGAAGAAGTTTGTCGAGTTGCCTTACGAAATATTGGAAAATAAAACTTTATGATCCAAAATAAGCTTTTTTAAATAATTTATTATATGGATTGCTCTATTTTAAAACATATATATTTATAGATGAAAATTTTGCCAGGAGGAAATTGATTTAAAGAGACAAAGGTCACCTCTCCCATCAAAATAGATGTCAAAACTAGACGCCATCTATTGACCGTCACTGCAACTAGCGACCTCGGGTCGGTGACAAAACCATGGTCTCTAGGTAGACGCTTTTCAGTTTGCCAAAGCTGGTGTTGTGGCTTTGTCACCGACCCGAGGCCGCTAATTTGCGGCGACGGTCAATAGATGGCGTCTAGTTTTTACGTCTATTTTGACGGGAGAGGTGACCTTTGTCTCTTTAGATATATATATAAATATTATATAATCTAAAATACAAATATTTTATTTTTAAAAAAACATATATTTCATTTTAATTCATTGACTGTTATTTATTTTTGACCATAGATTCAGAACATACAGACTTTAATTATTATTGTTGTAAATATCTATAGTTAACCCTACCTTTTCTAATTAAAATCACAATTATAGAATTCATTATACAAATTCTATATTCCTGTGATAAATAATTTTATGTGTAAATTGCTTCAAATGATTCAAAATAAAAATCCGCTTGAAAGGTAAATAATTATCTTTACTTTTCCACGACTGCCCCTCTTTTCAACAACAAAACACAAAAATAATTCTAACGCAATATATATATGTTAAAAAATGTGTCCAAAGTTCATCAATATAAAATATATGAAAACTTCCAAAGAACATCTAAAACTACATTTGTAGCTGATAACATGATTGTAGGTAGAGATCAAATATTGAAACTAGTTGGCTGAAAATACCTTACACACAGAGAACAAATACATTATAACACACTGCAGCTTGTGATTGTAAAACAACACTTGAAGTTTCACCGCATGAGTTTCTTTTCAATGAAAAATCAAAATTTATTTCAAGGTGAAATATTGACTATTTCTAACCTTTTTGGATGAGGTATGAAATTCCCATCCCTGGACACTTTTATTTTTCCATTCATCATTACTCTTCATAATTCACCCTTTCATACCTCATCCAAAAAGGTTAGAAATGGTCAATATTTCACCTTGAAATAAATTTTGATTTTTCATTGAAAAGAAACTCATGCGGTGTAACTTCAAGTGTTGTTTTACATAGAACTTTCTTGTTGTGCCTTTGACATGTCAAAACTAAATAAAATATTGGGATATAAATTCAAAAGGGCTCTAGAATATCATATGAGGTTAAAATAAATTCATTAAAGGTATAACAGGAAGCAATAAAAAAGAAGTTAAAAAGAAATTGGGCTTATATAGCAGCACACCAATCTCAAGTTTGAATAGAAAAACAAAAATTCCCTTCAAATAAAACATTGCACAGAACAACAAGCAAAGAGATTTCTCAAGATCCTTCTCCACTTATAACAGTAAGCTAGGGGTTGTCATTGGTGATGTCCCGTAGCAGCAAGCTAGGGGTTGTCATTGACGATGAGCCGTAGCAGCAAGCTAGGGGTTGTCATTGACGATGAGCCGTAGCAGCAAGCTAGGGGTTGTCATTGATGATGAGCCGTAGCAGCAAGCTAGGGGTTGTCATTGACGATGAGCCGTAGCAGCAAGCTAGGGGTTGTCATTGACGATGAGCCGTAGCAGCAAGCTAGGGGTTGTCATTGATGATGAGCCGTAGCAGCAAGCTAGGGGTTGTCATTGACGATGAGCCGTAGCAGCAAGCTAGGGGTTGTCATTGGTGATGTCCCGTAGCAGCAAGCTAGGGGATGTCATTGATGATGAGCCGTAGCAGCAAGCTAGGGGTCATCATTGATGATGAGCCGTAGCAGCAAGCTAGGGGTCATCATTGATGATGAGCCGTAGCAGCAAGCTAGGGGTCATCATTGATGATGAGCCGTAGCAGCAAGCTAGGGGTTGTCATTGGTGATGTCCCGTAGCAGCAAGCTAGGGGATGTCATTGACGATGAGCCGTAGCAGCAAGCTAGGGGTCATCATTGATGATGAGCCGTAGCAGCAAGCTAGGGGTCATCATTGATGATGAGCCGTAGCAGCAAGCTAGGGGTCATCATTGATGATGAGCCGTAGCAGCAAGCTAGGGGTCATCATTGATGATGAGCTGTAGCAGCAAGCTAGGGGTCATCATTGATGATGAGCTGTAGCAGCAAGCTAGGGGTCATCATTGACGATGAGCCGTAGCAGCAAGCTAGGGGTCATCATTGACGATGAGCTGTAGCAGCAAGCTAGGGGTCATCATTGATGATGAGCTGTAGCAGCAAGCTAGGGGTCATCATTGATGATGAGCCGTAGCAGCAAGCTAGGGGTCATCATTGACGATGAGCCGTAGCAGCAAGCTAGGGGTCATCATTGACGATGAGCTGTAGCAGCAAGCTAGGGGTCATCATTGATGATGAGCTGTAGCAGCAAGCTAGGTGTCATCATTGATGATGAGCCGTAGCAGCAAGCTAGGGGTCATCATTGACGATGAGCCGTAGCAGCAAGCTAGGGGTCATCATTGACGATGAGCCGTAGCAGCAAGCTAGGGGTTGTCATTGATGATGAGCTGTAGCAGCAAGCTAGGGGTCATCATTGATGATGAGCTGTAGCAGCAAGCTAGGGGTCATCATTGATGATGCGACTGAAGGGCGAGGTGTGGCGGTTCCTCCAGCGCTCCACCAGGATGGGGAGGCCCACAGTGAGGAGGAACCCCAGGATGAAGGCCAGGGGAATGCCCACACTCAGCCCGACCACGTAGCCTGCGGTGGACACAGTGGGTGGCAGAGTGGGCCACGTGTGGTTGCAGTACCGTTCGTCGCTCCAGTCCCCACAGTCGTTGATGTCATTACAGATCCAGTCGGGGTGCATGCAGAGTCCGTTGATGCAACGTGTGGTGTTCAGGCAGGATTGCTGGTGGTAGGTGAGAGTGAAGCCGCTGGTGTTGGACTCCAGCACCACCACCAGGATGTGTTCCCGGCTGAGCAACGGCATGTTCTTGGAGTGGTTGGAGAGGAGTGGAGACTTGAGAGATGGCCCATCATGGATGGTCAGACCTTCTGGAGCAGCCTGGTCCCAGCTCAGGGTGAAGTTTATCATATCACCAGCCACCTAGCCACACAGACAAGTTGGGTCATCACATTTAGCTGGGCCTAGCTTCAACACATTTACTTTGCCAGTCCCAAGCCCGGATGAAAAAGGAGGAGGGGGAGCAGTAACAAGCTCGCTAAAAAACTTGGGCTCAGCTAGCCCGACTGATAGTACCCTATAAGGGCTCCTGATCCAGGGATACAGGATGAGCAGCATTTGTACTCCTTGTTAGGAGCCGCTGCACATGGCGTCTGTTCCTCATGTCAGAGGCGGCCATTTCTTTTGGAGCTAAGTCGGCCTGCCACTTAGTAATACTCCCAGTCTTAATGACAAAGGCAGACACATTCTACTTCACCCAGTCACGATGGTTGTCAAACAGACACCATCAAGGGTCTCAACTTGATATCCTAATATGATTGAGTGGAGATAAGAAAGAAGAAGAAGAGGTGGAAATATCAAGTCTCCAGAGATAGGGTTTCTTTTTTACATTCACAAATCTCTCTCTAGCTTTCAGGCATGGAAGCTCTTCAACACAAGAAAAAATAAAAATAAAAAGCGATACTTCACTGGCTGACCAAAGCTTTACTTTTAAATATTTAAATTTTATAAAGCTGCGAGAGATATTTGAAGTAACTTAATGAATCCGGTGGCTTCTACTGAACAACTGGGTGAATGAACTTATTAGCACGTTTTCTTTGAAATTTCTTCTAGAAAGAATTAGCTGACTCACTTCGATTCAATTTGATTTATTTCAAACAACAAAAAAGAATTACACTAAGATTTAATGCGATTTAGTTGTATTTTTTAACACAAAAGAAAAAAGAGACTATATTAACACAAAAAAAAAACAGAAGAAAAAAAACCAACAAAAATAATGATGATAAGTAACAATAAAATTCTATGAATATGAATTATTATTAATTAATAAAATAAAATAATAATAATAAAAAAACCTAACAGAACTAATTAATTAACTTCTAAGACCTTGATCCATCCATGTATAAACTGTGAAGATACTTGATAATTATGTATATTTCTGTCAATTCTACTATTTATTGTTCTTTAAGAACTGCTTGTATATATATATGTATTATATAAAATATTATTTTATTTCAAATTATAATTTCATAGATTCAAATACTCTGCTAAATCGACCGCCAGAGGTCACTCTTCCCCTATAAATACTCGTTGTTGTTTTATCCCGATGGCCGGCTCAAATCTTTTGTACATTATGTAAATAATCTTTTGTTTTCCTTATTCTACTCGCCTTAAGCCAGGCAGTACTTTTACCAAATTATGTTCTTTTATATATTCCTTTAGTTCAATTAAATTACTGATAAAAATTATTTTTATTATCATACTTTCAAGATTTAACCACGACTGCATCACCATTACCATAATCCTCAACATGATCAAAAAAACAACAGAAATCTCTCTCATTTTTATTTATAACATATATATGCTAAGATCTTCCTTTCTTTTTTTCCCTCTTATTTGATACACCGTAAATAACATTGCTGATTACAATTACTATTACTGATAAGGCACAATTTGGATTATTCTATATACAGTTACGAGCGTCATCATCTCTGTCACCGTTTGCTTTTTTTTTGGAATGGCGCTCTCCTATTGGTTGGCTACGATCACGTGGCTACGATGGCCCCGCCACTACGCGAGACACTTTGTTTTTTACTTTGCCCCCCCACTCGCTTTTTGGTTTTTGTAACTATTGTGTTGGAGGGGGTCGCTCCTTAAATAAATGCATATATTAGTTAATAACTAAATGGAATCCTCTCTTTCTTTTTCCCAGTAAGAGACGCCTACGGAAGCCAACAGTACATAGACAGATAAAGCACATAGGCTATAGTTATTAACTAATATATGCATTTATTTAAGGCGCCAATTTATAATTGTAACAAATAGTATTTGAATCAAAACATTCAATCGGGTAAAACACGGGCGTTGCCCGGGTCATTCGGCTAGTAGATTATAAACAAAAGGTAATAAGACCAAATCCAAATAAATAAATAGTGTGTGACGTTTCGGTAACAGCGTTGTTACCATCTTCAGACAAAAGTACTGAATGAGAAATTTTGTCTGAAGATGGTAACAACGCTGTTACAGAAACGTCACACACTATTTATTTGGATTTGGTCTTATTACCTTGTGTTTAAGTACTATTACTGTTATTTCTGTATGTACCCCATTTCTGCTTGGAGAATCAGTACAAAAAGGTCATAATGAGGTTTGTTGTTGTTATACAACAAATGCCTAGGCAGCTTGAGAGTATAGGTCCTGTAGAAAAAGCTGAAATGTGATATTATCTCCCAGCAGGACAAGATCACCACATGGTCACCAACACCTTGCCTAATGAATCAGCCACAGGTGTAGGTACATCCAGATGGCTGACATCTCACCAGAGATCCTACACCAGCCATATGGGAAAGCAAACTCTCATTTAAACCTAAGGTATTAAGACACAATCCAAATAAATAAATAGTGTGTGACGTTTCGATAACAGTGTTGTTACCATCTTCAGACAAAAGTACTGAATGAGAAAATATATAACAGCATGTTTAAAATAGTTTATCTATTATATTGTTTATAAATTTAATAACAGTAACTATTTAAAACATGAAAAATAGTACAAATGTGATATTGTACTGGGATAAGGTGCATAAATTATGAAAAAGAAAAAGGCACCTCCAACCCTAATTAAAAATTAACGAGAATAGTTTATATTTATTCCGATAGATGGCACAAGCCATCAGCAACTTACAATTGCATGATAAGGAGATGCCTTTTTCTTTCCATTATTTAAAAAACAGCACCGGTTCTGTCCTCCCAAGAGAACAACAGTCTTTGATTTCCAGACTTAAGTCTGGTCATCTACAGACAATGACTTTCCAGAATGGTTGCAAGGTTTTCCCACTATGCACTAAGTGTCAACCTGCAACACCAAAACACATTATTGACTGTATTGACTCATCCATTGATGAGCTCTACTCTTCCCCGGCAGACACCATCAAAAGTCTCAAGCTTTACAAGCTTGATACCTTAATATGATTGAGTGGAGATAAGAAAGAAGAAGAAATCCTGCTGTAATATATTTTCCAATTCAGTGCTTTTGCCTGAAGATGGTAACAATACTGTTACCAAAACATCACACACTATTTATTTATTTGGATTTGGTCTTATTATACCTTATAGCTTTTATTATTTTAAAGATTTAATATTTGGAGTGTCCTAGAAATATGGCCATTAGCAAGGATTGTTGTGATGGAATCATTGAACTGATATTTATTCAACTGAAATCCTGATTCTTTAGGGCATTATAATTAAAGAAGTCAGTAAATAGGGGATTAGGCTTACAGAACTCAATGTTCCAGATGCCAAAGAGATATTCACCACCTTTGAATTACAAAAATAGGAAGATTAGAACATATGTCTATATCATGATTGGGTGAAGTAGAATTACATCTGACTTCACCTTTGCCGGTCCCAAGCCCGGATGAAAAAGGAGGAGGGGGAGCAGTAACAAGCTCACTAAAAAACCTGGGCTCAGCTGGCCCGGCTGATAGTACCCTGTAAGGGCTCCTAATCCAGGGATACAGGATGAGCAGCATTTGTACTCCATGTTAGGAGCAGCTGCTCATGGTGTCTGTTCCTCATGTCAGAGATGGCCATTTTGTTTTAGAGCTAAGTCGGCCTGCCAATGAGTAGTGCTCCCAGTCTTAATGACAAAGGCAGATGCATTCTACTTCACCCAGTCATGATAGATAAGAAAGAAGAAGAGATCCAAATTGTACCTAAATATAATTAGAGACTTTGGGTGTTACTAAATTTGATGTAAACAGGTTAAAAATAATAAGACACACAATTTTGATTATAGAATATAAACACAAGATATAAAGGCTATATCTAAATAAACAAATAGTGTGTGACATTTTGTTAACAGCGTTGTTACCATCTTCAGACAAAAGTACTGAATGAGGAAATATATCACATCATGATTAAATATATCACAATTTGGATTATAGATTATAGCTACAAGAAAATATGATCGAATCCAAATAAATTAATAGTGTGTTACATTTTGATATCAATGCTATTACCGAAACGTCACACACTATTAATTGATGTTGATTAGGTCTTATTTTCTTGCAGCTATATCACAGCATGTTTTAAATACACTTGATATATATAACAATAACTATTTAAAACATGCCCGTAATATATTTTCTCATTCAGTACTTTTGTCTGAAGATGGTAACAACACTGTTACAGCTACATCACACACTATTTATTTATTTGGATTTGGCCATATCATCTTGAGGTTGATAAAGCACAATTTGGATTATAGATACAAGAAAAAACGACCCAATCCAAATAATATAATAGTGTGTGACGTTTCGGTAACAGCAACCATCATCAGACAAAGCACCGGTTCTGTCCTCCCAAGAGAACAACAGACTTTGATTTCCAGACTTAAGTCTGGTCATCTACGAACAATGACTTTCCAGAATGGTTGTAAGGTTTTCCCACTATGTACTAAGTGTCAACCTGCAACCCCAAAACATATTATTGACTGTATTGACTCATCCATTGATGAGCTCTACTCTTCCCCAGCAGACACCATCAAAAGTCTCAAGCTTTACAAGTTTGATACCCTGATATGATTGAGTGGAGATAAGAAAGAAGAAGATCATAAGACAAAAGAATAAAATGATTTTATTCTTTTGTCTGTGTGTGTGTGTGTGTGATGATGGTAACAATGCTCTTACCGAAATGTCACACACTATTAAATTATTTGGATTAGGTCTTATTTTCTTGCATCTTGAGTTTATAAATAGAAATTCAAAATTTCTGCATCTCTGAGCTTAGTTTGGTCTATAGCTGTCATTAGTTTCCCTATTTTTGGGGGGTCGGTGGAAGGCTGGTTAAACCGTTTGGTTTTCGACCACTACGACCGGGGTTTAATTCCAATTCCTGCATTGGACACTTTTTTCTGTTAAAAAAAAAAAAATGCTCCAATGGCCCCCGATTCTTGCAAAAGTCCAACCCCACCAGCGAGTGCAAGTAACCATACGGGGCTCTGGCACATTTGTAAGTGCAAAGTGAACTACTTTTCACATGTGTAGACATGTGGTGCGCTTACAGTAAAAGCAGTCGCTAACTACCCACCATGATTATCATGGCCTGTACCATGTGTACTAGGGATAAGCAAAAAAAAAAAGTTCCCTATTTTATCAATAAAGGCCTTGACTCAGCTTCCTGATTGAAAGATCAAAACCAAAAGTTATTTCAGGTTATTGCTCATTCAGAGAAATGAAATATGCCAAAAATTGATCAGATAAACAACATTGCAGTAAGGGGGCAGTAGAAAATTGATTTATTTTTAAAAGAATCATACGCCTTAAAAATATATTTTTTGGTAGATTAAACTGGCAAAACTGCTGAGAGGGTTCACCACTGATGAGTCAGGCCCTCCCAATATTTTATCATTGCAGTAAGGGCAGTAAAAAATTGATCTTTTTAAAAAATAATCATACGTATCAAAAATAGTTCAAATATCTTATAACATGCACTTTACTGACTCACTTTGGTTAGTCTAATTCACCTTTTGAAGTTATCCATTGATGAGCTCTACTCTTCCCCGGCAGACACCATCAACAAGCTTTACAAGCTTGATACCTTAATATATATATATGTGACAATTTAGTGGTAAATGTGGTGAAGAGAAAAATAATCACACGACGAGTTGTTAGAGCAATCATCCAGGCAGCCAGCCGAGAGAGAAAAAAAAAAAAGGTAGCGAGCGAGACGTATCAGCTGAACGACTGTTCTCCCTGTGTACACAACCGGGGGGGGGCTAATCAGGATAGTCGCCAGGTGGTGACGCCCCCCTCAGGAATGTGGCCAAAAAATGGTCGTTAGTTAGTTGTCTAAAGTGTCTCGCTTTAGCGGCCCATTTCTCTCTCGTTGGCTGTTGGTTTGTTTTATTAATCCTGGAAGAGCATATATTATGACATATGGCCCCCGTTGAAGAAGGCTGAACATAGTTTAAGTATATTTAAAGCTAGTGAAGCCAGGAATAGAGAAAATAATTTTACAGTTAAAATTAGTTAAGGTAATGGTGACATAGTTTTATGTAAATAAAATATTGTATAGTACACAAGTAAATATTATTTACAAGCAGTTTTACAACACCGGGAAGTTTGACAATTAAGGAAATCTTTGAAAATATCAAGGTTATAAAAGGCTATATACAACAAAATCTAATGTACTATAAGGGAAGTGATATGGAGGAGTGTGAACAACGAGAAGAAGAGTCACATACATATGGTGAAATTCTGAAGATCATTAAGACTGGGGAACTCTACACTTTAAGATATTTTTCAAGGCAAGGCATGGCAAGGGGAAACTTGCCATGGGCTTTCTATGCTATAAATGTAGAGTACGAGAAATGAGATTGAGGTTGACAATTGTGTGAGCTCAGGACTGAGGTAAATATAAAACTACATACAATGTTAGAACCTCGGCGAACAGAGCGAGGGGAGACTTGCCCTGGGCCAATCTAACTTATCTATGTAGTTACTTGTGTAGCGAGTCCGAGGGGAAAAGTCCCGTGTGTAGGTGAGGAAGTCGAATGGACTTATATTTAATTTTCGAAGATAAAATAGTTCTAGATGCAAAGGTAGAATATAGGCGGACAGAGCGAGGGGAAACTTGCTTTGGGCCACTCTACCTTAATTATTTAGATACTACTGGGTTCGTAAAGTCTTGTTGTCAGGTTAGTAATTGGTAAAGATTTCAGGGGATAAGTGGTTCAAATATCTTTGATCATCTTGATTGCAAGTGTAGTCATGTTGCTTTAGTGAGTTAATAGCCGTTTTAGTATGGATTAGAGTGTGATTGAAGTGTTTATATGGGAAATTGAAGGTATTTTTGGGTTGGTCTCGATCATTTACGGGCGGTGAAATAAATTGTTCGTTTTCCGTATAGTGTTTTAATTTGTTGACATGAATTGTATCTGTCTCACGACTTAGAGGTCGGTTGGAGCGGTTGATCCATACGATTTGAGGGGAAATTATCTCCAATATTTCATAAGGTCCTGAGAAGAAAGGTGCCAGTTTACCAGTGTCTGGATGGTGGTATGTTTTTGCCAAAATGAGATCGCCTACTTCAAAATCGGAAGCTCTATGTGTTTGGTCGAATCTCGCTTTGTCGCGTAAGTGTCGTTCGTGTGTCCTTTGATAGGCCAATTCTCTGGCGTCATCGTTTTTTGGGTAGTTTTGTACATGCTCGGATAGTTGTAGCGGGAAACTACCTAACAAAAGGTATGACGGTGGAAACCCGGTCACAGAATGTGGGGTATGGTTATAAGCCTGAAGGACCTGAGGTAGTAGTTTGGTCCAGGCCGTCTTAGGTTGTTGGAGGCGCAACAGTTTAAGTTTGCCAGTAATCGTGGCGTTTAGTCGTTCACTTAATCCGTTGGCCTGAGGGTTGTTGCTTGTCGTGAGAAGTTGGCCAATGTTATGTCTAATCAAAAATCTACGAAATTTCGGAGAGGTGAAGGCAGGAGCTCTATCCATCAAAAGTCGTTTAGGAGAACCAAACTGCATCACCTTTTTAATCACTTGGGTATAGGTGAGAATGCTGGTGGACCGCGATGGAAATGCCCACGCGTACCGTGTGGCATGGTCCACTACGACATGTAAGCAGGTCTGAGAATTTCCATATTTCGCGAATCCAGAAATAGTATCTAGTGACACTAGTTCGTACGGCAGGACCGCTGGGGGGAGTTGTCCCAATTCTCCGTAGATAGGTCCTTTTGGTGGTTTGACCAATTGGCATACTGAACAGGTTCTTACATGTGTCCTGATGTCATTTGTCATGCCGTCCCAATAGTATTGGGCTGCGATCAGTCTGGTCATCTGCGAAAAATGCCGGGGTGATTGAAATCGCGATGGGCTCGTTGTAGTAGGGTGCCACGGAGTGATGGTGGAACAATTATTTTAGTGACACCCCGTCGTATGATGGTCATAAGTCCTTGTCATTGAGGATATACCTTGTGTCCCTCCGTAATTCGCCCTGATGATCTTTTATTTGACCTGTGGATAGGAATCCGCAGAAAGGGTTACGGGAGAGTAGGTCCGCCTCGTACTGACGCGAGCCCTTGAGGTATTTGACCTCATAGTCGTAAGCTGAGAGTCGAAGGCTCCAACGAAAGAGGCGTCCGGTGGGGTCTTTTATGGTCTTTAGCCATTGTAAGGCGTGATGATCCGAGTAGATGACAAACCTTGTACCTAGGAGGTACACTCGGAATTTGTCAACGCACTCTACAATGGCTAAGCACTCCAGTTCAGATATAGTGTAATTACGCTCATAGGAACGCAACGCGCGACTGTAATATTGTACAGGGTAGATGTTACCGTCAGGATGTACTTGTTTGAGTACACCTGCGATGCCCTGCGTGGAAGCGTCGCAATAGACCTGGCATGGGAGCCCTTCTTGAAATAGATGTAACACAGGTTGTGTTGCGAGGTGTTGCTTCAATTTATCAAAGGCTTGTTGACAATTCGGGCTCCAAAGCCATTTGGCGTTCTTTTTTAGTAATTGATTTAAGGGGTGGCGAAGTCTAGCATATTCTGGGATGAATTTATGATATACGTTGACGGCTCCTAAAAATGATTGTAGGGTTTTAACGTTGATAGGAGTTCTAATAGCGTTGATGATTTCGGTATTTTTAATATTAGGTGTGTAAGTCCCTGCGGTGATGTGGTAGCCGAGAAAATCTATTTCATTTTGATAAAAATTACATTTTTTAAGGTTAAGTTGGAGATTTTCCTCTAAACAGAATTTAAAGAAAAGTCGAAGGTGCGTAAGGTGTTGTTCTGAGGAGTCAGAAAAAATAACGAAGTCGTCATAATAATGGGCTATGAAAGAGAGGTGGTGTTTGTGGATCAACTGGGTAATCACACGTTCGAAAATTTGGGGTGCTGATTTGAACCCAAAGGGTAAGCGTTTGAAATTATATTGCCCTTGTTGAGTCACGAAAGAGAGTAGTGGTTGACTCTCCTCCGCGATGGGGATTTGATAGTATGCATTGCTTATGTCAACGGTGCTAAATACTCTGGCTTTCGTCAGGTTATCCAGTACCGTTTCTATCAATGGCAAAGGATGCAAATCCGAGGGTACTAGTTCGTTCACGCGACGGAAGTCAATGCAGAGACGCATGGTGTTATCGCGTTTGCGAACGAGTGTCACAGGAGAGGAATATGGGCTAGAGGAGGGGGTGATTATGTCATGTTTTAGAAGTTGAGATATCTGGTCCTGAATTTCCTTCTGGTAGGCATAGGGAGTTCGGCATGGTCGGAGGGAAATAACCTTATCGGAAATAATTTTGAGTTTTACAGGGGTTATGTTGAGTGTGTGTGGTAATACATTGAATTTATTGATAGGGAAAATATCTTTAAAAGAATACAATAATTGCTGATAAGGGATAGTCAGTTCTGGGCGTTGTTCGATAAATTCTTTAATCATTAATTCTCTAGAGGTGCATGGGCTGGTAGGAATGCTATTAAGGTTGTAAGGGTGAGAGGGGCATTCAGGGGAAGGTTGATAAATATTACTAAGGGTTGTTTGTAAGTAAAGCTCACGTGGAGGTTGAAAATCGTCAACGCCTAAGTTAACCGAGTGAATTATGGGTCGTTTAGGGTTAGAAGTTATTATTCGCGAGCCGTGCTTACAAGTGGGAAGGTCACATACAAAATGGTACAAATGTTTAGGTACTGGAACACTATTTTGAAGTATCAATTGATTATGAAAATCTATTGTTAATCTTAAGAATTGCATAACATGAATAGATAGGATACCATGTTCAAGGGGTGAATTTAAAATATAAAATGTTTCATTAAAATTAAAATTATTAAATTGTATTGGTAAGGTAACTAATCCGATTGGTTTGGCATGACTAGATATAGTACGGATAATAACATCATTGTTAATAGGGGTGGAACAAATGAAACTATTAACATTTTTAATATATTCAAATTGGTTTAAACTAATTATGGAAACATTGGCTCCAGAGTCAACTAGGAATGGTATCTTTAAAGAATGAATGATAGGGGTTAAAATAATTGCACTTACAGGCGTATGCTGGTTTAGGGTGCAGGTAGGTTCATTGAGCTTCGGAGGAGTTCTGCTGCCGAAGCTGGCATTACTTGGTTTCTCCCGAGCTCGTCATTGCTGCGGTCTCGTAGACACCTGCAGGCCCAGTCGATCTTTGGGGTTGCTCGACGCTGTGGACCGCAGGTGTAAAGGTCCGAAAAGTCCGCTGGTAGGGCCCTCGCTGCTGACACTGTGCGTGCCAGTGTTGTCCGCCACAGTAACGGCAAGGATATGGTGGGTTCTTGTCCACGGTGGTGGAAGGTGTTCTGCTCTGGAGCGGTGATCGTTGTTGGGCAGCTTTAGTGCTGGTGTTATCCCCTTCGTAGGTCAGCTGTTGGGCTAAGCACAACCATTCTTCTGGTCCCGAGGGTTGTGCCATCTTTAAAAGGTTGCCATAGTTACGTGGCACACCGTTGGATAGTGCTTGCACGATGGCACTCTTAGGGAGGTTGATCGCCAATCCTATTCGGACCTTGTTCTTGTAGTAGGTCTCGATCTCGGCCATCGACGTGCATTTAAGTTCATAGAACTCTTGAAGGGTGAAGCTAGGGCGTCGGGGATAGACGGCGCAGAGTGACTCTTTGACCTCTTCATAAGTCTTATTGAGTAGCGCTAAGTCTTGTGCAATTTTGCGAGGTTCGCCTCTGAGTGATGATAGAGCCTTTCGAGCTTGGCGTGCTGGCTCTAAGTTGTGGAAGTTCGGCTGAGACTCAAGTTGTGAGAAGAAGTGTGCGGCAGGTTCATCTCCGTCGTAGGTGATTGTTTCTTCAGACTCACGGTTTAAAAGTTGGTCGAGACAGAGGGTGAGAGTTCGAAGGGAAGCGGCTACAGTAGAGTCGGTCATTGGTTCTTGTGGAACTTGGTTGTGGGTTTGTTCGATCATCGTGGTATTGCTTCTTGTTTTCTTCATACTCTGGTATATGAGGGATTTGTTTCCCGGTCAGGTCTTATCCTGTCGGCTTTCGATGTGACAATTTAGTGGTAAATGTGGTGAGGAGAAAAATAATCACACGACGAGTTGTTAGAGCAATCATCCAGGCAGCCAGCCGAGAGAGAAAAAAAAAAAAGGTAGCGAGCGAGACGTTATCAGCTGAACGACTGTTCTCCCTGCGTACACAACCGGGGGGGGGCTAATCAGGATAGTCGCCAGGTGGTGACGCCCCCCTCAGGAATGTGCCAAAAAATGGTCGTTAGTTAGTTGTCTAAAGTGTCTCGCTTTGTTTTATTAATCCTGGAAGAGCATATATTATGACATATATATTTTTGCTTATCCCTAGTACACGTGGTACAGGCCATGATAATCATGGTGGGTAGTTAGCGACTGCTTTTTACTGTAAGTGCACCACATGTCTACACATGTGAAAAGCAGTTCGACTTTGCACTTACAAATGCCAGAGCCCCGTTTGGTTACTTGCACTCGCTGGTGGGGGTTGGACTTTTGCAAGAATCGGGGGCCATTGAAGCATTTTTTTTTTAAACAGAAAAAAAGTGTCCAATGCGGGAATCGAACCCGGGTCCTTGTGGTCGAAAACCAAACGGTTTAACCAGCCTTCCACCGACCCCCCCATACCTTAATATGATTGAGTGGAGATAAGAAAGAAAAAGAAGACATTTTGAAGTTAAAATGCTGTTTATAAAAATGGCAAATACAAGGTAATAAGACCAAATAAATAAATAATGTGTGACGTTTCGGTAACAACATTGTTACCATCTTCAGACAAAAGTACTGAATGAGAAATTTTACCACAGCATGTTTTTTCAATATTATTGAATCTGAAGATGGTAACAACGCTGTTACCGAAATGTCACAAACTATTTATTTATTTGGATCACTGAAGATGGTAACAACGCTGTTACCGAAATGTCACACACTATTTATTTATTTGGATTTGACTGAAGATGGTAACAATGCTATTACCAAAATGTCACACACTATTTATTTATTTGGATTTCACTGAAGATGGTAACAATGCTGTTACAAAAATGTCACACACTATTTATTTATTTGGATTTCACTGAAGATGGTAACAATGCTGTTACTGAAACGTCACACACTATTTATTTGGATTTGGTCTTATTACCTTGTGTTTATAATCTATAATCCAAATTGTGCCTTATCAAAAATGGCAAATATTTATAAGCAGGCAGTACTGGGGATGAATAATAAAGGAATAGGTAACAAGACTAAATTCATAACCTTGCTAAGCAGGTCTAGGACTTCTTTTGGGATACCTTCACCTGTTAAATTCATTATGTTATTTTTTTGTCTAATTTCAGAGTTGAGTATTTCATTTTTCTTTTCAATGCTTTCTTTATTGAATAACAATGGGACCTATTCTCCTATACAAGACTAAATTCAAATCAATAAATTGTGTGACACTTTGGCAACAGCATAGTTACCCTCTTCAGACAAATGAGAATTTTGTCTATAGAAGGTGTTAATACACAATTTATTGATTTGGTCTTGTTACCTTAGGTTTCTAATCTATCATTTAAATTGTACCTTATCAAATTAGAAGCTTTGAGTGTTAATAAATTTGATGTAAACAGGTCTTATTCTTGATAAGGCACAATTTGGATTATAGATTATAAACACAAGGTAATAAGACCAAATCCAAATAAATAAATAATGTGTGACATTTCGGTAACAGAGTTGTTACCATCTTCAGACAAAAGTACTGAATGAGAAATTTTACCACAGCAATGTTTTAAATAGTTACTGTTATCAAGTGTGTAAACAAGATAACAGATAATAAGAAGATAGTTATCTGAGAAACACAGAATATTATTCTTAGAATTAAAAGTGGAAAAAAAAACCTTTTTTAAAAAAATATAATTAAAAGCATATCTATAAATATCATTTATATTTCCTCTTTTCTTCTATTCTGTTAATTGTAGCACATTTCTTTTGAATGAAAAAGGCTTCTTTGGATTTATTTGGATTTGGTCTTATTACCTTGTGTTTATAGGTCTTATTCTTTTTTTTTTTTTTTTTCATTCTTATTTTTACTAAATCATATAAGGGTATCAAGCTTGTAAAGTTTGAGACTTTTGATGATGTCTGCTGGAGATGAGTAGAGCTCATCAATGGATGAGTCAATAATAAACACAAGGTAATAAGACCAAATCCAAATAAATAAATAGTGTGTCTTGGATGGTGTCTTTATTTGGATTTGATCTTATTACCTTGTGTTTATATTCTATAATCCAAATTGTGTCTTATCGAGTCAATAATGTGTTTTGGGGTTGCAGGTTGACACTTAGTACATAGTGGGAAAACCTTACAACCATTCTGGAAAGTTATTGTCTGTAGATGACCAGACTTAAGTCTGGAAATCAAAGACTGTTGTTCTCTTGGGAGGACAGAACCTGTGTTTGTCCCTACTGCTCTGTCATGTGCAGCAATACATTATGTAAACAGGTTATAAATAGAAAAATAAAATTTCTGCAACTCTGCACTCAATCTGGTCTATTGCTGTCATTAGTTTCCCTATTTTATCTGGCAAGGTTTCGATAAAGGCCTTGACTCAGATAAGATTTCCTGAATGGATGGCCAAAACCAAAACCAAATGTGGAAGATATTTTAGGTTTCTAAATTTGCATTATTTCTTAACACTCTATGACAAATACATGACGTTAATTTTCCCTCGAGACAGCTTACACTAAGTACAGTCGAACCTCTTTAATTCAACACCCCAAGGGATCAGAGCTTTCGGTTGAATTAAAGGAAGTGTTGAATTAAGGTGAGATGATTAGGTAATCATCTAACTCGCTAAAATAATATTTTTTAAAAATAGCCTTGTAATATAAATTAATTATATTAATTGAAACCGTTGTGTGTTTTTATTTTATTTTCATGATTAACTTTTAGTATCAGGGACAAAATGGCATTAATACATATTTTAGAAACATAAATAATTGTAACAAATAAATTTACTGGCAATGTGTTTCTTTTCAGTAATATAATCAAATATTAACTCTATAGACATTAAAATATTAAATATAATATATTAAATAATATTTTATTCTAATTGAAAAATATAGCAGTTGAAAGGAAATAAATATGGTAAATATAAAAAGAAAATTTTAAAATATTATTTAAAAATTATCAAGAGATCTTTTAAAAAATTCCTTTATAGATGTCTGTTTTTGCACTGAAATCCTATTCAGTATTTATTCCAGATGGTCATTTTGAAAAAACATGCATGTCTTTCTTCTTCTGAAATGTCTTTTAATAAATAAATTTTAATGTATTAAAGTCATCCACTGCTGCTGCAGGTGTTATTGATTTTGTGTTTAAATCTTTTATAATAACACAGAAATGGAATATTGAAATAAAATGTTATCATAATCATTGTGGCTACATTTTATAAAGATTTATTTATTTAAAAAGAAATTATTTATAAATTTAAAAATAGCTAAAATATTTCAATGTTAAAAATAAAAAAATAAAAATTATTATTAGCTAGCGCATGATGCCGAAATTCCAGCGTAAAAAAAACAACAATAACATCCGCGAAATTGCGCAACGGCACTGCAAAGTGAAACTTAAACTAACCAGAAACCAAAAGTGCGCAGGCGCGATCGTATCGGCGCCCGCCCATGCCGATCGTCGCCGCCCGCCGATGCCGATCGTCGCCGCCGTAATACCGTTTAGCGGTAAAGTTGCATGTAAAATAACATTCAACTGTCGAAATTCGAATTTTAAAATGGTCGAACTATCGGAACTGTCGTATTATCGATACTGTCGAATTACGGTTTGTTATTTGATAGGCCGGAGGTCGGGACATCGGAACATGGTCGAATTATCGCCGAGTGTCGAATTGAGGTGTGTCGAATTAACGAGGTTATACTGTAGTTTGCAAATACAAGTCATTATTATTTTATCTCAACATTTGTACATAGATATTCTTTCCTTTTCTTCTTTTTCTCTTTTCTGAGCGAGGATTCAATTTCTTCCCGTGCTTCTCATTTCTTGTTAGATCCATTTCTCACAGGAGTCTGTATAAGATGGAATGTCTTAATAAAGGCTTGTGTGTGTGTGTTATTTTTATTTTATTTGCTTATCTCTAGTACACTTGGTACAGGCCATGATAATCATGGTGGGTAGAAGTAGGTGACTGCTTTTACTGTAAGTGGACCACTTGTCTACACATGTGAAAAGCAGTTCGACTTTGCACTTACAAATGTACCAGAACCCCGTTTGATTACTTTCACTCGCTGGTGGGGTTGGACTTTTGCAAGAATTGGGGGCCATTTGAGAGTTCTATTTTTTTAAATCATAAAAAAGTGCCCAATGCAGGAATTGAGCCCGGATCGTAGCGGCCGAAAATTAACGGTTTAGACCATCCTTCCACCGACCCCAGTCATTATTATAGAATCTTCATATGATGGCATCAACATTGATATTCACTTTGGAATATTCAGCTCATAGGAAGAATAACTTCTTAGGTCCATTGAAGTCTATAAAAATGATAAAACACAATTTGGATTAGAGTATTTGGATAGTAAATTGTGCTTTATCATTTTTGATAGACTTCAATGGACCTAAGAAGTTATTCTTTCTATGAGCTGAAGAAAATGAGTCATTATTGTCAGATCAAAATCAGTAGTGATTGAGATGGGGTACCCATTCTGTCTCTGCAGTCTGTTTGTTGCTTGAAGAGGTATGCAATATCTAAATTCCAAAGCTTTCTCTGTAATCCAATAGTGGGAGGAGCATTTATTGGAGAGTGGTGCGTCAAATGGTAACAATGGCCAGAATGTGGCTTGGAAGTTATGCAAGCTCTCTTCAGAGATAACCTCCTTCTTCAAGTTGTTAGATTACAGACTTCCCTTGGATTAAATCTCTGCCGCATTGTTCTAGCAATATGGAGAGGTGGAATTCAACGATATTGTGACATGTCTAGATGGCATGGGCTGAGAGTGAGGTCGTGGGAACACCATTTACTGCCCAACCTCACTATAACAACAAACTCTGTTTTTGCCGGTCCCAAGCCCGGATGAAAAAGGAGGAGGGGGAGCAGTAACAAGCTTACTAAAAAACCTGGGCTCAGCTGGCCCGACTGATAGTACCCTGTAAGGGCTCCTAATCCAGGGATACAGGATGAGCAACGTTTGTACTCCATGTTAGGAGCAGCTGCACATGGTGTCTGTTCCTCATGTCAGAGGCGGCCATTTCTTTTGGAGCTAAGTCGGCCTGCCACTGAGTAGTGCTCCCAGTCTTAATAACAAAGGCATTCTACTTCACCCAGTCATGATGGTTGTCAAACAGACACCATCAAGGGTCACAACTTGATACCCTAATATGATTGAGTGGAGATAAGGAAGAAGAAGAAGAAGGAGGTTCTACTGTATTCCCAAATATAAATTTTAAAATATTGTGTCAATTGGGTCTAGAGACACCAACTTGAGGAGTTCCAGTTGGTTAGAGAGTTGTTGATAACATTGTGGTTACTTGACAGTGTTCGAGGGAAGTTTCCTAAATTACAATTTTGGAGCTGCAGGAGAACAACACCTACAGTAGGTTGCTTATATCTACACCTATATGTGTGCCAGAGCCCTGTTTGGTGACCTGCACTCCCTGATGGAAGGGGACTTCCAAAAAACATCAGGGGCCATTAAAGTTAATTTATATTGTTTCACTCAACTGCTTCAATGTGGGTTTTGTAATGAAGAATGATAAGGCACAATTTGGATTATAGATTATAAAAACAAGGTAATAAGACCAAATCCAAATAAATAGTGTGTGACGTTTTGGTAACAGCGTTGTTACTATCTTCAGACAAAAGTACTGATGAGAAATTTTACCACAGCATGTGGTAACAGTAACTATTTAAAACATGCTGTGGTAAAATTTCTCATTCGGTACTTTTGTCTGAAGATGGTAACAACGCTGTTACCGAAACGTCACACACTATTTATTTATTTGGATTTGGTCTTATTACCTTATGTTTTTGTAATGAAGAATGTGAGTTTGACCACTGACTGGAAGTCTTGGAATTAGTCAGGTGTTTCATCTAATTTTGTCAAAAGGAATGGTTATAGTGCTATTGTGACTGATAAGGAACAAATGTGGGCAATAAATTCTGCTCATCTGGAGAGTTTCATGCAATTCATAATTAGGATCATTTTGGAGAAAGTAGTAGTTTTTTGTAACTAGAGAAAAGGTCGAATGATAAAGCACAATTTGGATTATAGATACAAGAAAATCTGACCTAATCCAAATAATTTATTAGTGTGTGATGTTTCGGCAACAGCATTGTTACCATTATCAGACAAAAGAATAAATATAATAAATAGAATTGAAAATTCTGCTCTTGTAGAACACAGAAGGGACACAATAATTTCAATTTAGAAAACCCAAGGACACTAGACTATGAAAAAAAATTACTACAAGAGACAATTCAAAGAAGCCTTTTTCATCCAAAAGACATGTGCTTCAATTAATAAATGGAAGAAAGAGGAAATATAAATGATATTCACTGATATGCCTTTAATTATATTTTTAAAAAATTCACTTTTAATTCTAAGAAGAATATTTCAAGTTGTCTTGAAAAACTATTTTTCCTATCTGTTATCTTGTTTAAACACTTGATAACAGTACTATTTAAGAACTTGCTGTGATATTTTTTCTCATTTATTCTTATGTCTGATGATGGAGACAATGTTGTTGCAGAAACGTCACACACTATTAAATTATTTGAATTAGGTCTTATTTTCTTGTATTATAATCCATATTTATGATATAGTTTATGATAAAGCACAATTTGGATTATAGATTATAATACAAGAAAATAAGACCTAATCTAAATAATTTATTAGTGTGTGATGTTTCGGCAACAACATTGTCACCATCATCAGACAAAAGAGTAAAATGATTTTGTCTGATGATGGTGACAATGTTGTTGCCGAAACGTCACACACTATTAAATTATTTGGATAGGTCTTATTTTCTTGTATTATACTCCTAAAGTTTAATCATTTTCCAATCCCCATTCTATTCAACCTGCTTTAATTCAACAGCAATCACCTTGAAGAGTTGGTTGGTCATAGGAGGTTGGACCCCACTTACAGTACATGTCAAGTAACAGGGGGGGAATACTTACCCTTATGATCCAGATGCATCTGAAGGGAGAGGGGATGGAGGCTGGGGGAGAGATGGAGCCAGCGGGGTCCGTGAGAAGTCCGCCGCAGGTGAGGGCCGTGGCATTGAGCAGGAAGCCTACAGCTGTCTGGAGGGAGTCCAGATGGCAGGACTCTGGACTACTGCAGGTGCCTGACTTGAAGTCCAAGTCTACAGGAGAGCCAACAATCAGGTCCTGGGAAATGTCAGAGTTCTCTGTGAAGACAGCCACCTGTTTACCACCGGAGGAGATCTCCAGGCTATGTCCTGGGGCAAGAGCCAGCTTCAACAGAGAAATGTACACAGGAGATTTGGGGGCCAGTCTGATCTTACAGTCACAGAGGAGTGGGTAGGAGTTGGGATAATTGGGTGAAAACAGCTGTTTATCCAAAAACAGACTCTCTATAACTTGAGAACACCCAGAGGAGAGGGTGTAAAAACCATTCAAGGCCATTCCTTCACCACTTTGTTTGGGTACATAGACACTGACTCCCAAGGATGCTGGGATGTAGAGAATGGGCATGTTTTCTTGCAGTGAGGTGATGAGATTCTCCCCCTTCAGAGTAAAGATCTTAGCTTGTAGCTTGGAGACCAAGAACTGGAGCTCAATAAACATGGAAGAGCTATTTGCTTCAATGCTTATCACCCAACTGCAATCCTGCAGCAGGGGCTGTGAGAGAGTATAGGTGCCTGAGGAGCTGCTGCTGGTAGTGAAGCATCCTTTAGGAACTCCTTGGTAATGGGCCTGGAGGGAGTCTGCCAGCTGAGCAAAGTGTGGCACAACCAACATCCTGTTGGTGGGAGACACCAGAGGGATGTTGTCAGAGGTGTTCGAGCAGATGTTGCGAATAAGTTGCGAGGCCAGGGTGAAGGCAGGGTAGACAGAGAGGCATCCCTGTGCTGGTAATGAGCCATTCAGAGTGACACTGACCTGAGAATGTTCTTCAACTTCTAAAAGGTAAAGTGAATTATTCATGATAGAAACTGTTCCATTATTCTTGAAAAACCCTCCGTGCTTATCAATGTAGACATTTGCTTTAAAGGAAGTTCTGGCCTTCATCAAAGGTGAAAGAAACCGGATTGAAATTGAACTTCCACTTGTCCGAAATACAGCTTTGGTGATATTCTGGGAGTTGGTGGCTGTGACGTATCCAAGTGATGGGGAGGCTTCCGAAGGTCCGTCGTTGATGGCAACAAGGTCCAGCTGGTCCACCTCCAGTGTTTCAATGGTCAACCCCACTGTGGTATCTTGGGGAGACTTCAGGATCCAGTTGCAGGACAGGTCTTGGAACATGAGCGGGGGAAGACCCAGCTCAAAAGGGAGAGAATTATCGACGAGGGAGTGACTTGCGCTGCAGTCCTTGGTAACCTTCCTATAAGAGGCTTTAACACTTTGATTGGCCACACCTAGAGCAAGATCTAGAGATAAGACATTCCCTGCTTCAGAAAACCTATCTTCAATTGTAGTGTTTACATCGATTGTTGTGGTGTCCCACTGAAGTTGGCTGTGGGGAGAGATGTGAACTTCTTCAACCACTACTTTCTGTGTATCTGACTGGTTGAAGTGCCAAGTGCAGGCGAGGGTTTCATTGGTATCCTGAACTTTGTAGATTGGAGAGCTGATCAGGCCTTCTTCTTCCTGCAGGTCTATGCGGCAGGCCAGGTTGGTGTAGGCAGCCTTGAAGTCCCGGGGCACTGTGCTGGGGTCCCGAGTGTCCACATTCACCCCAATCTGGTATTCCCCAGTCCAGATAGAGAAGGGTGTTGTGACGCCTATGTAGGGGCCAAAAATGACCTCTTGAAGGTTGGTGCCATTGGTAATTGTGAGGATGTCAAGTGGCTGCAACCGAATGATATCAAAGTGGATATAGATGCTTCTGTTAGTTATTGGAGTTATGAGCCAGGAACAAGGGTTGGACTTTTGGATCTTGTTATCAGTGGGAACAAGGGCTGATGTATCCTTTGAATGCTGTTTTTTACCACAAGGCTTTGCAGATACTGGCTCTTGGGCTTGGTAGCTAAATCTGAGGTTGACAATAGTTGATGGGAGTAGAGACTCTGTGAGGAACTTGAAGTAGAGTCCATTGTGATGGGATGTGAGGTTGGTGAGAGAGTTCTGGGAGGTGGCCAGGGTCGGAGAGTTGGAAGATGGTCCATCCTTTATCAGCAACATGTCAGATGGGCTGAGGTGAAGAGAAAGGACTTGTAGAGAAATCATAGAACCAGGAGGGGAGTACAAGATGAGAGTGCATGTGTATTTCTGGTAGGAAGGGAGCATGTCAGACAAGTTGAAGCTGTAGCCTGGTTTCTTCCCATCCATCTCAACCATGGCACTGCAGGCAGGAGAGGTTGGGATATAGAAGAAGCTGAGAGTCTCACCCGGGACACTGGGATTCAGTAGCAGACGTACCTGAGACGTGGGAGTCAGAAGATAATCTGTTGAAGCCTGAGTTCCAGTGAGAACCAAAGTTCCTAGAGAGGTATCAAACTCCGCTCGGCTTCTGGTCAAATTCACATTGGAGACAGAGATCTGTAGCATTGTTTGTCTGGAGAACCAAAAACATTGGATTTTCTCATCAAATGAAGAGTCATAGCTAGGAGAGACTATGATACCTGAATCATTGGATAAAATAAAGCCACAGGAGTTCATATCATAGAAGATGTCAAAATGGCGGTTGTCGGGGGAGCTGGCAGTGAGGAGAGAGATGGCGAGGGAGGAAGAGTTGGTGACCAGACTGGGAGGGAAGTGGTTGCCCTGGAATGGGCCAAAGATCACCTTGCCGTTGTTCATGATACTGAAGATGTCGGAGGTTCCAAGGCTGATGTTGTCCAGCTTGAGGAACAGGGGTTGTATGGCTGTGTTGACAATGGACCAGGTACAGTTCAGACCTGGAACAACAGCTTCAGGTCCCATAGTACCTTGGCTCTCATTGAACCATGTTCGTCCACAGGCTGACCCAACGTCCATCTTGGAGGCTGCTGAGGTGAGAGTGGCTGACATCTGAGTCTCCAGCAGTAAGTTATCCGTCTCAAAGTAAACCCACATGAAGTTTTGTGTTGAAACAAAGGATGTGGGCATTGTGGCATTTGTAGCAGTCAAAATGGTCAATTTGGGTGAAAACTCACTCATACCATCATTTATAAATATAACATCAGTTTCAGTTAATTTTATATTTGTAAATTGGAGAGAAATTTTAGAGTTAGGAGAGGCTTCAAAGATCCACTTGCAATGATAGGTTTGGTAAAGTTGTGAAGGCAGTGTTAAGGAATATGGCTTACCATCTGCCAGCTTCACCAGACTGCTACACTCCTGGGAGGCTGGAGAATACAGAAATTCAACTTTATCTTCTGACGGAAGTTTTAAATCAAGGCTGAGTAATGCATATTTTTGTGTGAATAAATCCGGAGGAGCTTGTTTTGAGTAGTCCCCATCTCCGTCTGTTGTGCCAGAAACATGCAGAACACTGGTTTTCACTTCAAACTGCTTGATGCCAATACTCATCATATCACTTTGGTTAAATCTCCATTCACATGTAATTGTACCTGAATCTGTACTTGGTGAGAGAGGGGACTGAATAACTCCTGAAGTAGTTTGAAATTCTCTTTTACAATATTGTGCATCATAGTAAGCTTTAAATTGTCTTGCATACTGAGGAGATGAAGATGCTTCAACAGAGACTGTGATAACTTTGCTTCCCGTTAGAAATGACAATGTTGATTGGGTTCCGTTTAGTGGTCCAAATATTACATTTGAGTTTTCATTTGGGCCATTGTATATGTAAACTTTATCGGTTGCATCCAATTCGTATAAATCAAAGGTCAAAAATATTTCTTTTTGGCATACCACAGGTTTTATTTCCCATAAACATTTTGAACCTGCCGGAATTTGGTTATTTAGAGGTTGTAAATATCCAATTTCTCCAGTGTGCAATTGTTTTCCACATTTATGAGGCGCAAATTGCAACGTTGTTGGAAAATGAAAAGTAAACAACAAAAAAAGTAAAAGCAACATCGTACTTGATGGTACTTACATGAAGCGCAGATCGCCAACAACCAGGGATAAATTACAGGTAAGGAAGTTTAACACAAAGAACACAGAAGCAGCAGGCAAAACCGAAAGTTATACTAGGTACCTATGTTACAAAACTTTTGTTGCTATTTTAACTTATACAACAGAGTATGTTATTTAAATAAGTAATATAATATTAGGAAAAATTTTAAACAAAAATTCTAAATAGGTTTTATAAGTTTTATATTTTCATAACGGGGCATCTTGAAGCTTAATAAAATATCTCATATTTTTAATAATATATTTGAAAGTTTTCCTAACACATTAGTCTATATGTATTGAAGGTGTAAATTATTTATATTTAAGAATATATATAGATAATTTTAAGTCCAGGATTTTTTTTACTAATATTAATAAACTCAAGAATAAATAAAATGCCCAAAATAAATAAGCAATAACAAAAATCAGAATTTACTTAAATCGTTTGTTTTGGCTGTGTTTTGTTATCAAAGAATTTTCGGTTTCTGCCTAAAAGTTTTTCTTATTTTACCTTTGATAACATAAATTTAACTAGATTTTTTGTCAATTAATTACATTTATTATTTGAATGGGCATTTAATCATATTAATAATTGTTATCTTCTGTTAAAATTCGTCAAGGTAAAGAACACGTGATTATAAATTTCTTTAGAAATAATTTATCTCAGAGAGAAATTTAATAAATGACTAAAGGAAATTGTTATAACATATAAAAAATAAAAAATATGCATACCTTGCTTTCATTTTATACTTAAACATTATTTGTAAGAACTAAAACAAATTTCAAAACAACAACAATAACAACAAAAATAACGCATTATCAATTAAAGTTTTGCTAAATAAATGTTACATATTCACAATTATGCATTCCTAATAATACCCTTAATTATTAATTATGAGACCTGAAAAAAATGGTAGACCAATATTCTAGTGAAAGTGTTAACAAAATGTAATTTAATACCATAATTTAATTATTTATTATTAACAGAATTGACACCAATATTGCGCACATCCAGCACTTATAAATTAAATCCATTCATTATTTTTGAAAGACCCCATTTCCACACTTTTGACATTTTGGTGACTTTTACCCCATTGTATCAATGAGCAAGGTAAAAAGGCACAAAAAGTGTTTGCTAATAAAATATTTTATGGGTCTCTCATCTAATGCTCCACATGACTGGTACAGAGTAGGAGGGACAAGCACCGGTTCTGTCCTCCCAAGAGAACAACAATCTTTGATTTCCTGACTTAAGTCTGGTCAACTACGGACAATGACTTTCCAGAATGGTTGCAAGGTTTTCCCACTATGTACTAAGTGCAATTCTCAGCCTACAACAAACACATTATTGACTGTATTGACTCATCCATTGATGAGCTCTACTCTTCCCCGGCAGACACCATCAACAAGCTTTACAAGCTTGATACCCTAATATGATTGAGTGGAGATAAGAAAGAAGAAGATGGGTCTCAGGACTAGTTCCAAATTTTACTAATCCTAATCACACTTAGAATTTTCACAAGCCCTGATATCACAGGAACTAAATAAAAATTGGTTGATGGAGCCATATCTTTTTCCAAACCTACTTTAGGTAAAACGAATGAAGACATTAAGACGTGAATGTTTCAGTGATAATTGATGATAATAGGCCACCATTGAGCTTCACAGAAAATGATTTGACAATGATGATATGTCACCTTGATGGAAGTAAATGCTATCTACCCCAGATTTCTCTTGAGCTCTCCCCTATTGTCTCTAGCTGCTATATTGACATGTGGTTGATGGGTTGCAGCTGAAGAATTGAAATGACCGCCTCAAGGAAGCTCAGTAAGTCTTACTGTGTCTGTAGACATGCTGTAGAACCTCCAGGACACTTACACTGCAAAAGACACCTCTCTACAAAGGACAGTTTCTAAAACAAGGTAATAAGACCAAATCCAAATAACATTCACAACACAAATCCAACACACTACAGTATAACCTCGTTAATTCAACACACGCAAATTCGACACTCTACCTTAATTCGACCATATTCCGATGTCCCGACCTCCGGCCTATCAAATAACAAACCGTAATTCGACAGTATCGATAATACGACAGTTCCGATAGTTCGACCATTTTAAAATTCGAATTTCGACAGATGAATGTTTTTTTACATACAGCTTTACCGCTAAAAAGGTATTGCGGCGGTGGCGATCGGCGGGCGCCGATAGGATCGCGCCTGCGCACTTTTGGTTTCTGTTAGTTTAAGTTTCACTTTGCAATGCCGTTGCGCAATGTCGCGAGTGTTATTGTTTTGCTTTTTTTTACGCGGGAATTTAGGCTTCGTGCTCTAATTAATAATATTATTTTCTTTTTAATTATCAGCATTGAAATATTTTAGTTATTTTAAAATTACAAATAATTTCCTTTTAAATAAATAAATCTTCATAAAATGTAGCCACAATGAGTATGATAACATTTTATTTCAATATTCCATTTCCGTGTTATTATAAAAGATTTAAACACAAAATCAATAACACCTGCAGCAGCAGTGTATGCCTTTAATACAATAAAACTATTTGTAAATTTAAAACACATTACAGAGGAAGACGACATGCATATTTTTTTAAATAGACCATCTGGAATGCATCCTGAATAGGATTTCAGTGCAAAAACAGACATTTATAAAGGATTTTTAAAAAAGATCTTCATGATTATTTTTTAATATTATTTTTAAATTTTCTTTTTATTTTCCATATTTATTTCCTTTCAACTGCTATAATATTCAATTAGAATAAAATATTATTTGTAATTATTTATGTTTCAAAAATATGTATTATTGCCATTTTGTCCCTGATACTAAAAGTTTATCATGAAAATAAAGAAATAAATACAAAAAAGTACACACAATGGTTTCAATTAATATCATTAATTTATATTACAAAGCAATTTTTGAAAAATATTATTTTAGTTAGTTAGATGATTAGCTAATCATCTAACCTTAATTCAACACTTCCTTTAATTCAACCGAAAGCTCTGTTCCCTTGGGGTGTTGAATTAAAGAGGTTCGACTGTATTTATCTATTTGGATTTGGTCTTATTACCTTGTTTTATAATCTCTAATCCAAATTGTGCCTTATCAAAGGACAGTTTCATTTTCAAAATTAATATTTTTACTTCCGCCCAGAAGTCCTACTCTACGTAGCATGTGAGAGAAGCAGCACAAGTAAGGGACTGTCCTGTAGGGTGTCGTGAGCCTCTACGGTAACTGTGAACAGGGAACTCTGAAATGTGGCTGACTAACGGGGCAATGGCTCCCCCCCCTTTCCATGGATCAACAAAATCAGGAATTGACAGTCCATGCTTTTGCGTCCGAAGGTTTTTGAACAAGACACCACCACCATTTTTACTATTTAACAGCTCTCTGCTAAGAGGACACCTCTCCACAAAGGATACTTTAGCTCTGAAAATAGGTGATGTCCTTTACAGAGAGTTTGTTCTATTGTACTACCTACCTCCAACATCAGAGCTGATTTATTTATACAAGAAAATAAGACCTAATCCAAATAATTTATTAGTGTATGACGTTTCGAAAAAATAATAAATTATTATTTTGTCTGATGATGGTGACAATGCTGTTGCCGAAACGTCATACACTAATAAATTATTTGGATTAGGTCTTCTTGTATTATAATCTCTAATCCAAATTGTGATTTATCAGAGCTGAATTATGAAGGTCCCGTTTCTACAACCCCAGGAAATATTGGGAGGGCATATCGTGGTACCAGTTACAAAGCTATCACTATATATTGTTCGTTTGAATTATTCGCCCTTTGTGACATCTCTCTCTTCCTATGATGGCAATTTTTGGCTAGGCCTATCTCATCAGCAGCAACCCTCCCAGCAGTTTCCCCAGTTTGATCAACCATACCACTTTTTAGAGCTCAAATACAGTAAAACCTCTCTGTAAAGGACAACACCTAGTTGCAGAGAAAAAGTGTCCTTTATAAAGAGCTGTCCTCTTACCAGAGACTTGTTACATAGTAAAAATGGTCATTTTGACAATGAAAACTGTCCTTTGTAGAGAGGTGTCCTCTCATGGAGATTTTACTGTATTATATTGGGCAATTCTACTTATATATCTGACTCTGTAGGAGGGAATCTTGGGTATGGTATTTAAGTGAACTATGGACACTCTTGGACAAAACTTAGGATGTGGAAATTTTTTGATGTCGCCAGTCATCTATTTTTTTTTGAGAGAACAAAGGCCATTTTGTTCAAACTTGGTTATCTCGTGTGTCTTCAATAAAGGCCACTGTGTATCAAATATTTTTCAGAGTTATTGTCCCAATATATATGCTAAAAGATACAACTTCCTTAAAGTCCATGACTGTATATTTACATGTAATTCTACTGTCCCCAAAGCTTATTTTTTTGTATTTAGTTGTTATTTAAATTTTAACAAAAATAATAGCTTAAATGCTGAAAACTGTTATAATGGGGTGTAGCATTACAAATTGTATGTCTAGTGGGAAGTGGCCCAAAACTGATATTGTTCCCACAACACCCATCTTCAGGAGGGAATCAGTCTTCTTCTTTCTTATCTCCACTCAATCATATTAGGGTATCAAGCTTGTAGAGCTTGTTGATGGTGTCTGTTTAACAACCATCATGACTGGGTGAAGTAGAATGCCTTTGTCATTAAGACTGGGAGCACTACTCAGTGGCAGGCCGACTTAGCTCCAAAAGAAATGGCCACCTCTGACATGAGCAGCTGCTCCTAACATGGAGTACAAACGCTGCTCATCCTGTATCCCTGGATTAGGAGCCCTTACAGGGTACTATCAACCGGGCCAGCTGAGCCATGGTTTTATAGCAAGCTTTTTACTGCTCTCCCTCCTCTTTTTTCATCCGGGCTTGGGACCGGCAAAGGTGGAGTTACGGAGAGAATCAGTGGGTTTGAGCTATGATGCCTCATGATGTCACAACCTGACAAAGGAATGTGTGTGTTCCATCTAGGCAGAAAGAAATACCTGCACGGGACTCAAGGCAAGCATCCCTACGCCTGGAAGATCATTCTCAGAAATCTTCCTTTCCACGTGAGGATCTCTTTCCCATTAGTGTTGTTGTTTCTTATCCTTGTTTATATGTTAATCAAAGAAGTCCATCAATCTACTCAAATTTTGACCAAGGTGTGAAAGAAATTGTAACGTTGTTGTTTCTTATCCCCTTGTGTAAAGATTACACAAATTCCATGAGTTCCTGCTCCTCGAGCTGTTTTATGATAAGCAGTGGCCTCTCCCAAAGGTCCTGTTTAGTGCATCTAATGCAAGCCAAAATGTGTTCTGGAGCTGCAGGTGCAAGCTACATTTTGGGCAAGTGGGGTAGATTTTGTTGTTATTTTCTATCTTCAATGGCTTGAGATGGCCTGTTCTAAATCGTGTTAGTGTCATTTTATGCTGTCTATTTCGGATGTTAAGAGCTCCTCCTGGATTCACTCCACTGTACCAACTGTGCGCTGGCTTGTGGACCTTTGAGGTCTGGGTAGCCATTACTGCTCCAGGGATGTACCAACTGTGCATGCTTCGCATGCAGGCTTGTGGACCTTCGAGGTCTGGGTGGCCACTACTCCTAGGATGTACCAACTGTCTTTAGGTGGGATCCTCCAGTTCTTGTTTATTTTTGTTTTGTGGGCTATTGAAACAATTGAGTGATTTCTTGGGATAAGACTGGTGTTGTTGTCCCCAGGCATCCAAGAATGACATCAAAGACTGCCTTTCCAAGTTTGGCTCCATAAAGGAGATCAACCTGCCTTTTGACCAAAGTAAGTTGGAGCATTCCTTCTTCAAACTCTTTACCTTATTTCAATGGAAGAGACTAGCAATGTGAGCCAATTTATTTCACAACCCTTCTAACATTACTCCTCACTTATGTTAAATATATTCTCTCTACCACTCTGTATATATCGTTATTTCCTTTGTCTCACTGCTTTGTTCTTATGCATACCTCTGGTGAATCCTGTATAGGGTCAGTGATCCTAAATAAAGGCTTTTTTGTTGTATATTCACTCTACCACATGGGGGGGTCCATGGAAGGATGGTCTAAACCATTGGTTTTCGGCTTCTATGACCCAGAATCGAATCCCGCATGAGGCACTTTTTTCTGAAGTAACCATAAAAGATGGTGTCAATGTTGTTGCCAAAACGTCACACACTAATAAATTATTTGGATTAGGTCTTATTTTCTTTTATTATAATCTATAATCCAAATTGTGCCTTATCATTCTAAAGTAACCGAATGGAGCTCTGGCACATTTGTAAGTGCAAAAGTCGAATTGATTTAGACAAGTGGTGCACTTACGGTAAAAGCAGTCGCTAACTACCCACCTTGATTATCATGGCCTGTACCACATGTACTTGGGATAAATAAAAATAAAACTTTGCATCATTATACCAGGTTTTCTCCTGTAGAAGGACGTTTGTGCCAGAAAGCTAGAGAATAAAGGGTTTTTGAAAAGATACTTTTCCCTGAAGGCCTGATATTTGTACTCATATATTCACTTACTAAATAACTAGATAATTTAATCACACCTCTGGGGGCAGTTAAGAACACCGGCCGTTGCTCATAGTTTTCCATTTTGGGCTTTGAAGTAAATTTTTGGTGTTTGTAACTGTGCTTAATTCTGCCACCCCTCCCCATTTATCAACATTTCTCCCTTGTCTGTGGTTTTATAAGTTATACTGTTTCTATTTAACATTTAGCCTTATTTAAACATATATTTATAATATAGTTACAGTCTATATATAGAGCCATGTAATACAGCACCACGCTAGATGAATTACATATTTATTATGGCTCAATTGATTATGCTAACCGTGTTGCCAGATATTTATATTTACCCAGATTATACTATATACATCATCTGTAAGAGTCTGAACAACATGGTGAATGTCCACCTACTGCTGAAACTTGGATTTTTTTTGGCTCTCATGAGATGTACATAGTGTATATAATCCATATTATCTCTTTTTTTAAATAGTGCAGACTGTGCGCTTTGTATGTATTGACAAGATGTCAATAAAATTGTTTTAATTGTCAATTGTCATGAGAGACTATTAAAAAATAAAAGTTGATATATATTGAATTCTTTAATATTAATTGAAATAATTTTTTCAAAATCATTCCTAGTACACGTGGTACAGGCCATGATAATCATGGTGGGTAGTTAGCGACTGCTTTTACTGTAAGCGTACCACATGTCTACACATGTGAAAAACAGTTCGACTTTGCACTTACAAATGTGCCAGAGCCCCGTTTGGTTACTTGCACTCGCTTGTGGGGTTGGTCTTTTGCAAAAAATCGGGGGCCATTGGAGCATTTTTTTTATTAGAAAAAAGTGCCCAATGCGGGAATCGAACCCAGGTTGTAGCAGTAGTAAACCAATGGTTTAGACCATCCTTCCACCGACTCCAATAATTGAAATAATATTTGTGTTATATATAAACAAAAAATAGTTTAATATAATATAATGCGACTTGTGATTGTAAAACGACATTTAAAAATTATCCCGCATGTGTTTCTTTTCAATGAAAAATCTAAATTTTTAAATGTATTTTACAATCACAAGCCGCATTATATTGTATTGTATTATAAAGTACTTTATATATTATTTATGAACGCGGAAAAATATGTCCAGGGTAGCCTAGTGGACATGGCATCTGCCCGGTAAGCGGAACACTGTGGGTCCGATTCCCATCCCTGGACACTTTTATTTTTCCGTTTATCATTACTCTTCACAATTCATCCTTTCATACCTCATCTTTAAGGTTAGAAATAATCATTATTTCTTCTTTAAATAAATTATGATTTTTCATTGAAAAGAAACTCATGCGGGATCAAATGTCGTTTTACAAAAAATAGTATATAAGTGAAATTGTACTGGTATCAAGAGATCCCTTTTTCTTAAAATAATATTTGTTGAAAAATTCTGTCATGAAATTTTAGTGTATGTTTTTTAAGCAAAAAAAACCTTCATTTTATCTTTTCAAATGACCGTTTAACATCATTTCTTAAACTAACAAGTTACAGTTGAACCTCTCTATAACAAACATCACCTGGGACCTAGTCATTTCAACCTTGTTGTTGTTATAAAATCCTGGTTAAAATAGCTGGAGCTTGGAATTTTCAGTAAAAGTTGACCGATTTCATAACTCCCCTCAAACACCGCCTTTGCCGGTCCCAAGCCCGGATGAAAAAGGAGGAGGGGGAGCAGTAACAAGCTCGCTAAAAAACCTGGGCTCAGCTGGCCCGGCTGATAGTACCCTGTAAGGTCTCCTAATCCAGGGATACAGGATGAGCAGTGTTTGTACTCCATGTTAGGAGCGGCTGCACATGGCATCTGTTCCTCGTGTCAGAGGCGGCCATTTCTTTTGGAGCTAAGTCGGCCTGCCACTGAGTAGTTCTCCCAGTCTTAATGACAAAGGCAGACGCATTCTACTTCACCCAGTGTGGAGATAAGAAAGAAGATAACTCCCCTCTTGGAATGGTGTGAAATTGAAGCCGCCCCTGTACTGATTCTTTATCATCCATAGTAAAGTCATTTTTTACTGGGGTGACAAAAATAAAATTAAGAAAATAAGACCTAATCCAAATAATTTAATAGTGTGTGATGTTTTGGTAACAGCATTGTTACCATCATCAGACAAAAGAACAATGCTGTTACCAAAACATCACACACTATTAAATTATTTGGATTAGGTCTTATTACCTTGTAGCTATATTCTATAATCGAAATTTTGCTTTTATGATAAAGGATATTCAAAGGAGAGCTGCCCCTATTTCATTACATATTCTAAATGTTTCATAAGTGTAAAGACCTAAGTAAGTGCTGGATAAGAACAAGGCATTGGATTCCGGCACCAAATAGGTATTCACTATCTGACTTATGCTGCTAATGGAAACTCGCAATGATTTACCTATTCAGCCATACCTTGTGAAATTTTAACCATTCAAAATTATCAGTTTATATGGGGGTCGGTGGAAGTATGCTCTAAACCGTTGGTTTTCGACTGCTACGACCCAGGTTTGATTCCCGCATTGAGAACTTTTTCTGATTAAAAAAAAAAAAAAATGCTCCATTGACCCCCAATTCTTACAAAAGTCCAACCCCACCAGCGAGTGCAAGTAATCAAATGGGGCTCTGGCACATTTGTAAGTGTAAAGTCGAACAGCTTTTCACATGTGTAGACATGTGGTGCACTTACAGTAAAAGCAGTCGCCAAGTTTCTACCCACCATGAATATCATGGCCTGTACCATGTGTACTAAGGATAAGCAAAAAAAAAAATTATTGCAGTAAAGGCAGTAGAAAATTGGATTTATTTTTAAAAGAACCATATTCGTCAAAAATAGTTTAAATATATCATCATGTCAGAGATTTTTGTAACAGCACATTAAGCTTAAAAATAAATATGAAGAACCTGTTTTCATATTAAAAAGTTTTTATTTGTTTTCCTATCCTAATTTGGGATATTTCATAAGGACTTGAATATCCCACCACATTGAATGTTGTGATGACAACCATTGCTCTCTGACAATTTATGCTTCGCTTGTTCCTAGAATCCGGCCAGAAACGAGGATTTGCCTTTGTGACCTTTGAGCGGGAGTCATCAGCCAAGCAGGCAGTGAAGAACAAAGCGAATCTGTGTGGTAAGTTGATGGAATGATCAGCCTCAACTCTCACACAAGTTTCCAGGTCGGACTGTCAGCCTTCAGTTGACCACTCACCAGAAACCCCCCAAGAAACAGACATCCCAGGAAGGTAAAGTATTTATGTTTTGTTGTTGTTGTTGTTTCTTATCCCCTTGTGTAAAGATTACACAAATTCCATGATTTTTCATGGATTTTAATAAATTCCATTTATATTTTGTAACTACAGAGATCAAGCTGGGAATAATTTAACTCCTTTTTACATGATTTCAATCTGATGAAGCACAATTTAGATTTAAACCATAATACAAGAAAATAAGACCTAATCCAAATAATTTATTAGTGTGTGACGGCAACAGCATTGTCACCATCATCAGACAAAAGAATAAAGTCAAAAGTCATTTATTCTTTTGTCTGATGATGATGACAATGCTGTTGCTGAAACATCACACACTAATAAATTATTTGGATTAGGTCTTATTTTCTTGTATTATGGTTTAAATCTAAATACAGTTAAACCTGTCTATAGCACCCCCTCTAAATAGTGCCCGATTTTAAATACGTAGTACGATGCGTTTTACATTAAAAGTGACCTGTCTATAGCACCCCCTCTCTATAGCACCCTATTTTGGTGAGTCCCAAGAGCTATAGACAGGTTTAACTTGCATGTATCGGTGTATACGATATATTTTATTACGATTTGTTTATTTCCGTTAAGATCAGTTCTACGCCTATATTTAGTTTAGATTTTGTATTATTTTATATATATTTGCGATGTCGGCCTGATGATAGGCTAACGCCTGAAAGCTCGCCAAATTTAAGAATAAAAGAAACTTGTTGCAAACAATTTTTTCTTCCTTTCATTCATTAAATTACTTATTGCAATTATTTAGGTTTTTATAGTGATTAATCTAAATGGAACTGTCTCAGATGGATCTAGACAGGTATAAAAGAATTATATTTCGCAAATCCCTTCAGCTTGCAAGATGGCGTAAGAATTTGGAATTTAACCTCCGTTGCAAACAAGTGAGTTTTATACCTCCTTCCTTGCGGATTAAGGATCCTGTGAATAATCATTTTTCCCGGGGAAAGATTATAGAATACAGACAGAGTCTCTTACAAATGAGAATCAAGGGATGCCATTCCTCCATCAGGTTCTTTGGAAAAACCATCAAACAGTTAATAGCCTTGGTCACAGATAAAATCCCCATTCATGAATTAACAGATCTCATCATTAGAACCACCAGGGCAGTAAGGGAACAAGATAATTCTATTCACATGAAACATGAAAAGAAACTCCAGCACTGGTCCAAAAAGTATGGCTTTCCATACAAAAATCACTCTAATGCAATTGTTAATCTAACGGAAACCAAGCTTTCTGAAATAGAAAAGGATGTTCTTATGAAAGGACTCAAGTTTAGGATGCCTAATCGAACAGACAATTACCTTACCATAGGAGCTGTAGAGACAGCTATATCGTCCTTCAAAAATACTGAAAAGAATGAGATCAGGAATTTGGTTGCCAGTAGACTATCTAGCAGAGAGAACAAATTAGATGTCAAACCCAATAGAGAGGAAATGACCGCCATTAAACAACTCAAAAATAATGCTGACCTTGTGATTACAAAATCAGACAAAGGAGCCAACACGGTTATCATGAGCAGACTTGACTATGCGAAGAAAATCCACAATATTTTAGATGATGTAAGTGTCTTCAGACAGATCGACCAAACCACTAATTCGAAAACAGTAGCCCTGTTTAAGCGGAAACTGGCATCCTTAAAGAAAGAAAAACTAATAACCGACGCCCAATTCAAAGAATTCACATCTTCCACCAACCGAATCCCTTACATCTATGGGTTACCGAAGCTACATAAGGAGGATATCCCTCTGAGACCAATAATAGCGTACCATCTTTCGCCAGCTATGCCATTATCAAGGTTCTTAACTTCATTCCTGTCTCCAGTGATACGCTCTTACAATTCCTTTTCCATCAGTAACATACCTGATTTCATCATTAAATTACGGAATTCCAAACCAAATCCGGGATGTATCATGGGCTCCTTTGATGTTGTATCCTTGTTCCTTAGCTTACCGCACAATCTAATTGTGGAAAACTTGAAAGAAATACTGGCCCAAAATTCTACTGATTCCATTGAAAACAATAGAGTGGTCACTTTATTCCAGCTCTGCCTTTCATTGAATAATTTCAAGTTTGAAGATTTAATCTACCAACAGATTTGTGGTTCCCCTATGGGGAGCCCACTTTCATTGATAGCGGCTGAAATTGTCATGTTGAAAATAGACAAGTGGATCACTACCTTCAAACACCTTGGCATAAAAAGATGGCACCGCTATATTGATGACATCTTTTGCGAGTTTGAAGAGGACAAAGGAAACCTGATTTTAGACACTCTGAACAGTTATAACCCCCAGATAAAATTTACTATGGAGACAGAGACAGAGGCCGCCTTGCCGTATTTGGACATACTCATCCTCAGAACCGAACACAAATACCATTCGACCGTTTATTATAAGAAAGGAATAGAGCCGTCATACCTCAATTTCAACTCATTTGGCCCGATAAGTCACAAGATTTCCATAGTCAAAACATTGACAAAAAGAATTATCACGCATTGCTCCCTTCCAGGCTTCAGAAAGATTGAAAAGAGCAACATTATCCGAAACCTCCAGAGATATGGATTCCCAGCCTCATTTGTGATGAAACACACTTATAAAGGGTTCCTTCCCCGAAACCGGCAGGTATATCGATCCAATTGCTATTTGCAGTATTCCCCTACTAATCAAAGGCTAGCAGATGTTTTGAGGAAATTTGGGATTAGGCCTGTTTTTGTAGGCTCTCGATCCATCGGCCAATTGGTCAGACATCCAATCACGAAATCTCAGGTTAAGACAGAACCGAGTGACCAGCAAAATGCGGTTTATTCATTATCTTGCCAACAATGTACCGCTTCTTATGTGGGGGAAACCGGCCGAACTGTCGGTACCAGAGTTAAGGAGCATATCAGAAACGTAAGGAACCGAGATAGCAGATCTTTTATATATCAACATGAGGATTCTACAGGCCACCATTTCAACCTACAGGAGGTCAAGTGTTACTTCCGAAACATATTCTCCAAACATAATAGACTCATACTAGAATCCTTGGTTTCGAACGATAAAAAGAGCATTAACAGAAGGATCGATTTACCACAGCAGTACCTTCATATATCCCATAGCTAAATTAGTTGTATAAATTCATAGTCGGTTTTTTGTCTTATTGTAAATTCCAAATCTTATTTTAGTCCTTTTTATGTAATCTTAGCGCATCACAAATTTCATAGTTTTAAATTTGTTATTTTATTTTATTTTAAAGTTTTCGGCACATTTGCATGTATCGGTGTATACGATATATTTTATTACGATTTGTTTATTTCCGTTAAGATCAGTTCTACGCCTATATTTAGTTTAGATTTTGTATTATTTTATATATATTTGCGATGTCGGCCTGATGATAGGCTAACGCCTGAAAGCTCGCCAAATTTAAGAATAAAAGAAACTTGTTGCAAACAATTTTTTCTTCCTTTCATTCATTAAATTACTTATTGCAATTATTTAGGTTTTTATAGGTTTAACTGTATATAGATTCAAATGGTACAACAGGTCTCTGGGGATGAACTTCTTTTGTTGTTGTTGTTTCTTATCTTCTTTCTTAAAGATTACACAAATTCCATGAGTTCATGCTCCTCGAGCTGTTTTATGATAAGCAGCGGCCTCTCCCAAAGGTCCTGTTTTGTACATCTAATGCAAGCTAAAATGTGTTCTGGAGCTGCAGGTGCAAATCTATATTTTGGACAAGTGGGATAAATTTTGTTGTTTTTTTCTATCATCAATAGCTTGAGATGGCCTGTTCTAAATCTTGTTAGTGTTGTTTGGTGCTGTCTGAGGTTCAGAGCTCCTCCTGGGTCCACTCCACTGTACCAGCTGTGCTCCGGCTTATGGGCCGAGAGGTCTGGGTGGCCATATTACTCCTAGGATGCTCTGCTGGGAGGCCATCTGCTTCTAGGCTGTTCCAGCTGTGCTCAGTTTAGTGCTGGGTTTCTTTTTATTAGTGCAATCTCAAGTTTCTTCTCTTCTTCTTCTTATCTCAAAGACATGATAATCATGGTGGGTAGTTAGCGACTGATTTTACTGTAAGCGCACCACATGTTTACACATGTGAAAAGCAGTTCGACTTTGCACTTACAAATGTGCCAGAGCCCCGTTTGGTTACTTGCACTCTCTGGTGGGGTTGGACTTTTCAAGAATCGGGGGCCATTAGAGCATTTTTTTTTTAAACAGAAAAAAGTGTCCAATGCGGGAATCGAACCCGGGTCGTAGTGGTCGAAAACCAAACGGTTTAACCAGCCTTCCACCGACCCCCCCTTAATGGAAAGAAGCTCATCTCTAGAAACCTGGTTTATTATATTCAATAATTTAAATCTGTTGTTGTTTTTATTCCTTCTTGTGCAAAGATTACACAAATTCCATGAGTCCAGGCTCTCTGAGTTCTCATGGAATGGGGTATATGGTTGCAGCTTTCGTTGATCATGGCACCATGATCCACACTTCGGTGAAAGCCTGACTGTAATTTGAGGCCATTCCTAACATGGAAGCCTTTGCTGCCAACTCTAACATGAGTACAGATGCAGTTCCTCTGTATCCCTGGAAAGAAACCTTTGCTGAGGTCTATCTACTGGGTCAGTTGAACTCAGGATTTTTAAAGAGATCTTTCTCCTCTTTCTAACAATGCTGCTGTTGGTCCGCGACTGCTTATTCTTCAGAGTTATTCTGCTTGTTTCGCAGCTGGCCTTCATATCTAAAGGTCTTCCCCTATCTGCCACCTGGGGATATGCCCTGTAGCAGTCAGCTCTGCCGAGGATTATTAAAATATACAGTTATCAGAGTCATCAATCAACAATTCTGTCACTGTTTGCTTTTGTGAATGGAATAAATACCCAAATATGGCCATTTTTTTATAAGCATTTGACAGGTTCTGGCAAAAATAGTTGTTTTTTTAGTCAGAAAATGATTATGACAATATTACTGTATCATATTTGATTATCAGATACAAAATTATATCCGGAAAAATTCCAAAAAGCAGAGACCACGGGTAAAGCCAGTTCATTTTTAGTATGCAGGAACAAAATTCTAACCGAAAAACATTCATTCGAGCAGAAGACACAAAGCCAGATCATCTCTTTATAAAAATATCGCTTCCCAGACACAAAGTTTGGAGCGGGACGTTTCACAAGAATGACATCCACGGCGCCAATTTATAATTGTAACGAATAGTATTTGAATTAAAGCATTTAATCGGGTAAAACCCGGGCGTTGCCCGGGTCATTTGGCTAGTTTTAAATATAAATAGAATGGAGGGATATTTTTTATGATGAGAAATTATTTTTCTCTCTGTCAAAATAGAATGTGGATGACTCTGATGAGGGACCACCTCCCATGAGAGACCAGGTGTAGCCAGGTTTTTAAGCGATCTTTCATCAGTCTCTCTGTATTTAGTGTGATTTCTCTAGTTAAAACAATATAATGTCTGATCCTGAATGGTGTGTTTATAAGTGACAGTTCCCGATCCAGCCCCAGAGGAAGCACCTGCTGTGGAAGAGGAGGAAGAATCAGAACCTGAGGTAGCGGAGGGTGATCCAGAGGTACTGGACAACACGGAAGATGAGGACAGTGAGGAGGAGGGGACCAACAAGCCAGAAGACAGTGAGGAGGGGACCAACAAGCCAGAAGACAGTCCCCCCACAGAGCCTCCTCCTGCCCCCCTCTCACTCCTCTACGTCAGGAACCTGCCCTACCAGGTCAAGAAGGGAGAGCTAAAGAAACTGCTTTCAACGTATGGCCGCCTCAAGAGATGTACCCTCCTGCTCAACAAGGCCACAGGGAAGCCATTAGGCAGTGCCCTGGTGGAGTATGCCAGCCAAAAGAGTACCAAGCTCTTGCTGAAAGCTTCAAAGGTACCTGCACATATTGAAGAAATTAACCTCTGAGGAGAGATTCACTCACTTATACAAAATGGAATACAGTAGAACTACCTCCCTGTAAAGGACACCTAGTTGCAAAGTCAAAATATCCTTTATGAAGAGGTGTCCTCTTATCAGAGAGTTGCTAAATAGTCTTTTCTTCTTTCTTATCTCCACACTGGGTGAAGTAGAATGCGTCTGCCTTTGTCATTAAGACTGGGAGCACTACACAGTGGCAGGCCAACTTAGCTCCAAAATAAATGGCCGCCTCTGACATGAGGAACAGACGCCATGTGAAGCCGCTCCTAACATGGAGTACAAACACTGCTCATCCTGTATTCCTGGATTAGGAGCCCTTACAGGGTACTATCAGCCGGGCCAGCTGAGCCCAGGTTTTTAGTGAGTTTGTTACTGCTCCCCCTCCTCCTTTTTCATCCGGGCTTGGGACCGGCAAGGGCAGAGTTGCTAAATAGTAAAAAATGGTAATTTTGACAATGATAACTGTCCTTTGTAGAGAGTTGTCCTCTAGCGTAAAGTGTCCTCTCATAGAGGTTTTACTGTATATTTTATTAACTATTTATTTAAAAATCTATTTTATCTATATATTGACTGTCAAACAGATTTGTGTTGAGAAGTATTGTGTTGTTGAACTTAACTACTATGTGAGCTTAGGAAAATTTGGAAAGCCCATTGAATTTGATAAGGAGAGGCGTAAAATCTTTAGAATTTGCAAAAGATATTGCATATATAGAAGCAGGACAAATTTCATTATAACAAGTGTATCTGTTCTATAAATTTGTTAGATTGTCAAGATAATTCCAGATATTGCATAGTTTTTTTGCATCTACATATTATATCTACATTTGTAGCCTCCTTCTTCTTTCTTATCTCCACACTGGGTGAAGTAGAATGCATCTGCCTTTGTCATTAAGACTGGGAGCACTACTCAGTGGCAGGCCGACTTAGCTCCAAAATAAATGGCCGCATCTGACATGAGGAACAGACGCCATGTGCAGCCGCTCCTAACATGGAGTACAAACGCTGCTCATCCTGTATCCCTGGAGCCCTTACAGGGTAGTCTCCTGAGAGTTCTTAGTTCTCTCTCTTTCTCTCTCTATATAAATACAGTTAAACCTGTCTATAGCTCTTGGGACTCACCAAAATAGGGTGCTATAGAGAGAGGGTGCTATAGACAGGTCACTTTTAAAGTAAAATGTTTGCATTTTAATGTTTAAAATTGGGCGCTATAGAGAGGAAGGCGCTATTTAGAGGGGGCGCTATAGACAGGTTTAACTGTATATATATTTCTAGATGGGGCTCTGCCATATAGAAATGCTCATGTGAACCTGGTCAGAATATGCCTCTTTTATTTTCAATATATACAGTAGAACCTCCCTGTAAAGGACATCTAATTGCAGAGACAAAGTGTCCTTTAGGGAGAGGTGTCCTCTTACCGGAGAGTTGCTAAATAACAAAAAGGGCAATTTTGCAAATGAAAACTGTCCTTTATAGAGAGGTGTCCTCTAGCGTGAGTGTCCTCTCATGGAGGTTCTACTGTATAAAGACCAGCTCTTATCACATCTTGGAAAACCTGAGCAGCAATTGTAGACCAATGGTATTTGAATGTACAATGAGGTTCAATCAATTGTGATGTGAGACTATGGAATGACCAACCGCTCATCACATCTGCTGTTCTCCAGGACTCAGACTGCCTACAGCTCCACTCCAGGAGGATATTTGTAGCTCCTTCTGTCACAAAGGAGGAGGTTGCTCAGCGCAAGGTGCAGAACAAGGAGAAGAAGGAGAAGAGAAGGTAAACTTCAGGTTCACCAACACCATTACTTTACAAAATACACTCATGATAAAGCACAATTTGGATTATAGATACAAGAAAATAAGACCTAATCCAAATAAATTATTCTTTTGTCTGATGATGGTAACAATGCTGTTACTGAAACATCACGCACTATTAATTTATTTGGATTAGGTCTAATTTTCTTGTAAAATACACTAATATATATGTGGTAGTGTAAATGGAGACAGAATTAAACACTCCAGAGGTTAGTGGCGACGAGAAGGCTAAATCCCTAGAAAAAGTCATGCTGACATGGCTCCATCAATGAGACTGCCCGGTACGATAGCATATTCTTCTATCTCTACCTCCCAACTGTCTTTAACCAGCACCCATCTCTATTTTTAACCGGAGTGTCCCCTATCATCCCCTACCAGAGACAAAGGTCGGATCTTTCCTGTTCCCTGTTGTCCTGTTGTGAAGTTATGTGGCGCCAGGTTGTCATCTCTGGGGACGTCAGTCTTCCTTTAACTTTATTATCTCCAACCCAGTTACAATAATAGGGGATATTTTTATATTATATATATAGTGATGCAACAACACAACCATCATGATTGGGTGAAGTAGAATGCGTCTGCCTTTGTCATTAAGACTGGGAACACTACTCAGTGGCAGGCCACTGACTTAGCTCCAAAAGAAATGGCCGCCTCTGACATTGATGAGCTCTACTCTTCCCCGGCAGACACCATCAAAAGTCTCAAGCTTTACAAGCTTGATACCTTGTTGTTTCTTATCCCCTTGTGTAAAGATAACACGAATTCCATGAATTCATGCTCCTCAAGCTGTTTTATGATAAGCAGCGGCTTTTCCCAAAGGTCCTGTTTAGCTTTATACCTTAGTGTGATTGAGTGGAGATAAGAAAGAAGAAGTGATGCAACAAAATCAGAAATAAAGCAAACTCTTTATAAAAATCAGTAACAGAAAAGTCCCAGGAATAGCTGATACAATAGAACCTCCCTGTAAAGGACACCTAATTGCAGAGCCTAAGTTTCCTTTAGGGAGAGGTGTCCTATTACAGGTGAGTTACTGAATAGTAAAAATGGTAATTTTTCAAATGAAAATTGTCCTTTGTAGAGAGGTGTCCTCCAGTGCAAATGTCCTCTCATGAAGGTTCTACTGTATTTCAATTGAGATAGTAAAAACAGAAAGAGAGGAGGCCTTAAATATCATCACACAGCTGTGTTGGAACATATGGGAGTGTGGAAAATGGCGAACTGAATGGATAAAAAATTAATATCTCTACCTATCCCCAAAAAGAAAACCCAAAGATCTGCAGCAACTACAGAACCATTGCACTTATCCCACACATTTTTTTTGCTTATCCCTAGTACACATGGTACAGGCCATGATAATCATGGTGGGTAGAAGTTGGCGACTGCTTTTACTGTAAGTGCACCACATGTCTACACATGTGAAAAGCAGTTCGACTTTGCACTTACAAATGTGCCAGAGCCCCGTTTGATTACTTGCACTCGCTGGTGGGGTTGGACTTTTGCAAGACTCAGGGGCCATTGGAGCATTTTTTTTTTTTTTTAAACAGAAAAAAGTGCCCAATGCAGGAATCAAACCCGGGTCGTAGCGATCGGAAACTAACAGTTTAGACCATCCTTCCACCGACCCCCATTATCCTACACATAAGTAAAATAACTTCTCAAAATAATAGAGAAGATAATGGAATCTCATTTAAACAGAGAATTACCACAAGAACAAGCAGGTTTCACAAGAGGTAGAGAGACAAGAGATCAAATAACAAACCTAAGATGGATAATGGAAAGGCATGAAGAAATAAAGAAAATATACATTTATGCTTCATTGACCATAGTAAAGTTTTTGATTGTGTAAATCACACTAAACTATGGACAACACAGAGACCTATGGGAGCACCAGAACATCTAGTTGTTCTCATTAAAGAAATATAAACAACAGAACAGGAAGCCACAGTTAAGACTGACCATGGGAATCCTGATTGGATCAAACCACAGAAAGGAGTGAGAGAAGGCTGTCACCATATCTCTTCAACCTCTACACTTTTGGTCTTTTTTCCACTTTTAATTTCTAATCTATAATCCAAATTGTACCTAATTATAGTTGAGCATTAATACAAGAAAATAGACCTAATCCAAATAATTTATTAGTGTGTGACGTTTTGGCAACAGCTTTGTCACCATCATCAGACAAAAGAATAAATGAGAAAAACTATCACAGCAAGTTCTTTAATTGTACTGTTATCAAGTGTTTAAACAAGTTAACAGATATTCTGATGATGGTGACAATGTTGTTGCCAAAACGTTGCACACTAATAAATTATTTGGATTAGGTCTTATTTTCTTGTATTATAATCTATAATCGAAATTGTGCTTTATTATAGTTGAGTATTGTTCATCAGTTCTTGTGGGGAGAGATATAACCCTTGGATCTTGGTTAACAGCTGAGTTTGTGTGAAGTCTTCTTCTTTCTTATCTCAAAGCCATGACAATCATGGTGGGTAGTTAGCGGCTGCTTATGTCTACACGTGAAAAGCAGTTCGACTTTGCGCTTACAAATGTGCCAGGTCTTCGTTTGGTTACTTGCACTCGCTGGTGGGGTTGGACTTTTGCAAGTATCGGGGGCCATTGGAGCATTTTTTTTTAAACATAAAAAAGCGTCCAATGCGGGAATTGAACCCGGGTTGTAGTGGTCGAAAACCAAAAGGTTTAACCGGCCTTCCACCGACCCCCTTTGTGTGAAGTTATGCTGAGATGAAATTCTCGCCTACATTATACCTTTCAAACTTTGTTTGTTGTTGTCGATAACAGTGGAAATTTGTGTTGCAGAAAAAACACAGAAGTTTGATGCATCTACGGAGACCTCTTGTAAATAGATCCCATCCAGGAATAAAGCTGTTGTTTACAATAGTGCGGGCACATTGGCTTGTTTGTTCCTTTGGTGGCTCCATGTTTATGACACTGTGATGGCTTACACCTCTCACAATTCCAAGGTTTCATTTCAGTGAGATGTTTTGATAACAATGTTGGTGCTAAAACATCACACATAAAAGATGAAACTCCGCCTTTGCCGGTCCCAAGCCCGGATGAAAAAGGAGGAGGGGGAGCAGTAACAAGCTCACTAAAAAACCTGGGCTCAGCTGGCCTGGCTGATAGTACCCTGTAAGGGCTCCTAATCCAGGGATACAGGATGAGCAGTGTTTGTACTCCATGTTAGGAGTGGCTGCACATGGCGTCTGTTCCTCATGTCAGAGGTGGCCATTTCTTTTGGAGCTAAGTCGGCCTGCCACTAAGTAGTGCTCCCAGTCTTAATGACAAAGGCATTCTACTTCACCCAGTCATGATGGTTATCAAACAGACACCATCAAGGGTCACAACTTGATACCCTAATATGATTGAGTGGAGATAAGAAAGAAGAAGAAGACACATAAATGATAAAGCACAATTTAGATTATAGATTATAGCTACAAGAAAATAAGACCTAATCCAAATAAATTAATAGTGTGTGACGTTTCAGTAACAGCGTTGTTACCATTATCAGACAAAAGAATAAATGATTTATCATATATATATTATAATCATTTATTCTTTTGTCTGATAATGGTAACAACGCTGTTACAGAAACGTCACACATTATTAATGTATTTGGATTAGGTCTTATTTTCTTGTAGTTATCACACATGAATAAAAAAAATGGATTTAGGCGTTTCATTTTGTGATTCTAATCCAAATTTTACCTCATCACCTCAGAGATAATATACCTTTTAATGAAGTATAGCTTAAGGATTTCCTCGATTCTGCTGAAAATAATTATTAATTTTGCAAACTTATTTACATACTGGATGATTATTTACATACTAGATGGTTGCCTATTCTACAAGCAGAACTAGAGCCAGTCCAGTTTGATATTAATGATACTGTTATGATGCTTTCCACCCGTTATTTGTTTTCAAGGTTTCTAAATAACAAGGGGGGTTCTTCTTTCTTATCTCCACTCAATCATATCAGAGTATCAAGCTTGTAGAGCTTGTTGATGGTATCTGCTGGGAATGAGTAGAGCTCATCAATGGATGAGTCAATACAGTCAATAATGTGTTTTAGGGTTGTAGGTTGAGAATTGCACTCTGTACATAGTGGGAAAACCTTGCAACCATTCTGGAAAGTCATTGTACGTAGATGACCAGACTTAAGTCTGGAAATCAAAGACTGTCGTTCTCTTGGGAGGACAGAACCGGTGCTCCTGCTCTGTACCAGTCTACCCTCCAAGGGAGGTTCTATGTAGATACAGCTTTGTTTCATACATTTTATCACCAGTAGCAGCTAGTAGAGTAAAGAATTAGATGTCTCCAATGTCCGCCACCAGAAGCATCATCCACAGCTGTCTCCCATCTAGGTCGGACAAGCTTCTCTGGCACCTTCTTCAAGATCATCCACACAGCCATACTCTTGCCACAACTTGCCGGTTCCTCACGCACTACTGATGTCACCAGACTGTCTGTTCTCTCGCCTGTCTCTTCCTCAGCTGACTCCATTCTTTAATCCCACAGTCCCCCCTTGTCTACCAACCACGTTGTCTTGGCTCTTGTGAAGAGGGGAGCCAGATGCCATAATACACTTCATTTTTATTAGTATCATTATCAATAGTTTTAAAGAACACACATTTTAGTATATATATATATTTTACTAGTTGGTCTCTGAGGGAATAGCTAAAATTATACAACTTGAAATTCTTGGTATTGTATATACAGTCCTTTTTATTCAGCTTCCAAGGGTTCAGAGCTTTTGGTTGAATTATAGTTGGTTAAGATGATTAACATTTCATCACAACATTCACTGATAGTGAACTTTTTTCTTGGAGAACCAAATATTGAATCAATAAAATATTATTTTAGAATATTATGTGTTGTTGTTGTTTCTTATTCCATTGTGCAAAGCTTACACAAATTTCACGAGTTCATGTTCCTCGAGCTTTGTGTGTGGTGTGTTTGATAATAAGCCTCGGCCTCTCCCAAAAATCCTGTTTAGTGCATTTAATGCAAGTGTATTTAAATGAAAGTACAATTATAACCCCTCTTGGGACTCACCAATATAGGGTGCTATAGAGAGGGGGTGCTATAGACAGTCACTTTTAATGTAAATCGCATCGTACTACGTATTTAAAATCGGGCGTTATAGAGAGGAAGGCGCTATTTAGAGGGGGCGCTATAGACAGGTTTAACTGTATATATAAATTAATAATATAATTTGATTTATTTATAGTGTTTCAGGGATTGGTCTTTTTCTTCTTTCTTATATCCACTCAATCATATTAGGGTATCAAGCTTGTAAAGCTTGATATCATGACTGGGTGAAGTAGAATGCCTTTGTCATTAAGACTGGGAGCACTATCAATGGCAGGCAGACTTAGCTCCAAAAGAAATGGCCTCCTCTGACATGAGGAACAGATGCCATGTGCAGCCGCTCCTAACATGGAGTACAAACGCCGCTCATCCTGTATCCCTGGATTAGGAGCCCTTACAGGGTACTATCAGCCGGGCCAGCTGAGCCCAGGTATTTTAGCGAGCTTGTTACTGCTCCCTCTCCTCCTTTTATCCGGGCTTGGATCGGCAAAGGCGGAGTTACTGTATATATAAATTAATAATATAATTTGATTTATTTAAAATGTTTCAGGGATTGGTGAATGAGTGGTATTGATTTCTGGCAGCCACGATCTGAAATTGAATCTTGCATTGGGCACTTTTTTTCTGAATAAAATATTTCTCCAATAGCTCCCAATTCTTGCAAAATTTCAACCTCACCAGTGAGTGCAAGTACCAAATGGGGCTCTGGCACATTTGTAAGTGCAAAAGTCAAACTGCTTTCTACACTGTGGAGACATGTGGTGCACTTACAGGAAAAGCAGTCACTGACTACTACCCACCATGATTATCATGGCCTGTACCACTATATCTTATTAGCAACAGGAGCTCTCAATTTACCAGTAATTTAATGAAATAGGTGATGAAACTGTGAAGACTAAACATTGCTTCGCAACGAGCTATCACCCCCAGACTAATGGATTGACAGAGTGGTTAAATAGAACTTTAGCCAATATGCTCAGTATGTATATGAACACTGATCAGAAGAATTGGGATGAAATACTTCCATTTATCACCCATGCTTACAATACTACAATTCAGGAAACCACAGGTTATTCTCCGTTTTTTTCTGCTGTTTGGAAGAGAACCCATGTCCTTCTTGGTGACAGGAATATCTCGGTGGACATTGACAAGGATGATTGAAATACAACTCGGTGTAGCTATGCAAATTATTTATACTCTATATTTAAATATCTTATAAGTAATAGAGTTATATATATGCCTTTTTATGCCATATGCCTTTTTATTATCTAAAGATTTAAATATGGATTGCTCTATATTCAGAAGAGTTACATATTTATACATAAAGCAATAACGCGCCATCTATACATATAAAATGAAAGGATTTAAAAGCGCGAATGTTTTTTTTTTAATACATAATACAAACTTCTACTGCCCTTACTGCGATGAAAAATATATTGGGAGGGCTTGGCTCATCAGTGGTGAACCCTCTCAGCGGTTTCACCAATTTAATCTACCAGACCGCTTCTCAGAGATCTAATACTGTATTGGACGATTCTGCTTATATACGCAGCACTGAAGGGTGGAACCTTAGAAATGGTTTTCAAGAAAACTATGGATGGTGCGGTATTGCTTTGTGTTAATTTAAGTTTAACTGGCCTTGTCTTTATTGTTTGTGGAAGAGCGTTGCTCGATGCAAATATTTGAATGTAATTCTACTGTCCTATAAGCTTATGCCCATAGTTTTCTTGAAAACCATTTCTGAGGTTCCATCCTTCAGTGCTGCGTATATAAGCAGAATCGTCCAATACAGTATTAGAGCTCTGAGAAGCGGTCTGGTGGATTAAATTGGCGAAACCGCTGGGAGGGTTCAACACTGATGAGCCAAGCCCTCCCAATATATTTTTCATCGTAGTAAGGACAGTAGAAGTTTGTATTAAAATATACAAGTATCAGAGTCATGCACAATTCTGTCACCGTTTGCTTTTGGTTCAGTGGTAGAATGCTCGCCTGCCACGCGGGCGCCCCGGGTTCGATTCCCGGCCGATGCATTTTTTTTTACAAGTTTTATGACTCATTTATATTATTAAAATATATGTGATTTTCCTGTCTATGTACAGATTTATGGTCTATGTACACAAGTATACAAGTATGTATACAAGTTATTTGCAAATTGCGTAACAAATTTGCCCTTTCGCTCGCAAGCAGCGCCTCTAGCAGTGAAGATGGGAGGTAATATCAGCTGACCTAATGGACATGTAAAACGTGTTTTAACAGGACATAGAGAAAAATCTGGAAAATATATTTTTCGGATTTTTAGTCAAGAAAAATAAATTGACAGGTTCTGGGAAATAGTATTTGTTTTTTATTCAGAAAATGATGATGACAATAGTGCTGTATCATATTTGATTATCAGATACAAAATTATATCCGGAAAAATTCCAAAAAGCAGAGACCACGGGTGAAGCCAGTTCATTTTTAGTATGCAGGAACAAAATTTAACAGAAAAACATTCATTCGAGCAGAAGACACAAAGCCAGATCATCTCTTTATAAAAATATCGCTTCTCAGACACAAAGTTTGGAGCGGGACGTTTCACAAGAGTGACATCCACGGCGCCAATTTATAATTGTAACGAATAGTATTTGAATAAAAGCATTTAATCGGGTAAAACCCGGGCGTTGCCCGGGTCATTCAGCTAGTTATATATAAAAGAAACACTCGTGCTTTTAAATCCTTTCATTATATATATATATACATCCTACCTTAGTAATAGTTAAATTATTAAATATCTTATAATAGTGTAGAATAAGGCGATTTTTTTCAAAAAAGAACACCCCCCTTTTTTCGTTTTTAAATAAATAACGACACAATTGAACCATTATACCTATAATTCTATAATAAGAAGCCTCATATATGTTAATCTATTCATGAAGGATTTCCCAAGAAGATGGCTGAAGACTTTGTTGCCGCAAGTTCTGGGGAGTAGGATGGTACAAAACCTTCAAATGGCTGTATCCCGACGATATTTTATTGGAGAGAAACAACTTTGTTATTTGGAATTTTGTTTTGATTCACGAAGTCATTAGTCTGAAGTATGATGATCATTTGATGAGCGGACGATGACGAGAATATAAATGACCAGAGATAAGAGTTGATTGTAAACCAGAAGTCAACGCGTAGAACAGCTATTGCACCCATTGGAATTCCCCGAGAACCCACAATCAGAAGTTTGCCCAACCGCAACTGTTGGTGGTAGCTCAAATGGAGCGAGTTAATGTCTTCCAGACTAGTTAGTTGTTCTGCTCATTTAGCTGGACGTAGCTCGATAAGACAAACTGTTCGGCCCACAGCTTCATCAACCACAATTTATAAAGATCATTAAAGTTCTATCGGGAATGTGGTCATTTAACAAATGTTTTTAAACTTCACCTATTATAACGCCATTAAAATCAATTATTTAAATCATAAAATCTTCAAGTTTTGTAATAAACTTAATCTTAAAAAGATACTCTCTGTGTGTTATAGTGGATACAAACAGCTTCATCAATCACAATTTATGAAGAAGATTAGTAAATTTCTATCCGGGATGTGGTCATTTAACAAATATTTTTTTAACTTCACCTATTATAAAGTCGTTAAAATCAATTATTGGGATTGGAAAATCTTCAAGTTTTGGCATATTCTTAAGCTGAAAAAGATGCTCTCTGTGTGTTAGTGTATAAAAGGATCTGACCTCACGTCATGAAATTGTGAATTTAGATATAAAACGGCAGTTGGAGAATACCAACAAAGTAATTAGAAAATACGAAACTATTATAGACGCGTATGATTCTTTTAAAAAATAAAATTGGTTATTTTTTTAAAAAATCTTACGCGTCTATAATAGTTTCGAATTTTCATAACAGATGGCGCGCTAATGCATCATAATATAATTAGAAAATAGTAATAATAATTAAAGAACTTAGATGCAGAGATTAATTTAGTTCCTAGTCGCGCTGTAGATATGACTCTACCAATTATCGTAATCAATATTGTCGCGGAGATAAATAAAGCAAGGGCAAATTTAGGAATAATTAATTTATTATAAATGTGGGTATTTACCTTCTGGTTCTCCAATAAAATTATATACAAGAGGTATTTAAGGGAGAGAGAGTCAGATGATAATACAACTTACCCCAAGGTAAAGACAATAATGATGAGCGTCGTCAGCCACCGTCCCGTTTTCCTTATTTACAGATAAGATTCCGAGAACTCCCCTCACATCTGTGGTCCCCCCCCCCCGGGGCCCAGGGATGATTGACAGGTGTCCCATCTGGATGGAGCTTCTTGACAATATAAACTGAACGTGGTTTTAAATCTCCGAATAAACATTTAACCTGATAATGATAAGGTACAATTTGGATTATTAAAATATACAAGTATCAGAGTCATAATCAACAATCAACAATTCTGTCACCGTTTGCTTTTGTGAATGGAATAAATACCCAAATATGGCTATTTTTATAAGCATTTGACAGGTCCTGGGCAAAAATAGTTGTTTTTTTTAGTCAGAAAATGATTATGACAATATTGCTGTATCATATTTGATTATCAGATACAAAATTATATCCGGAAAAATTCCAAAAAGCAGAGACCACGAGTGAAGCCAGTTCATTTTTAGTATGCAGGAACAAAATTCTAACAGAAAACATTCATTCGAGCAGAAGACACAAAGCCAGATCATCTCTTTATAAAAATATCGCTTCTCAGACACAAAGTTTGGAGCGGGACGTTTCACAAGAATGACATTCACGGCGCCAATTCATAATTGTAACGAATAGTATTTGAATAAAAGCATTTAATCGGGTAAAACCCGGGCGTTGCCCGGGTCATTCGGCTAGTAGATTATAAACAAAAAATAATAAGACCAAATAAATAGTGTGTGAATTTTTATTCAATACTTTTGTCTGAAGATGGTAACAACGCTGTTACCGAAAAGTCACATACTATTTATTTGGGGTTGATCTTATTACCTTGTATTCGACCTGATACTTAATGAATCAAGAAAATCCACACACATAGGTTTGTCGCTATTTAGAAAAATATCTGTTGCTAAGCATTCCAGTAGATGGGGGCAATTTCAACATCAGCAACTATGATAAGATTTTGCCATCTTTTTACTTATTTACACACTAATTTTGTAGATATATATACAACTATCTTTTGAACTGGGAAAGAGAGTGAAGGAAATTTTGAGAGAATTATTTTTGTATGTTTGTCTTTTTTCTCCTTTCTCCTTGTATATCCAATTTGATATGATGTAAAGAAATGTATTGACGCAAATATCCCTGAGTTTGGGATATCGTGTTATAGGATGTTATTAAAGTTAAATAAAGTTACTAATGATTTTTTAATGGAGATTTTTCTGGGAGGATATTGATCTAAAAAGAAAAGACCCCTCTCCCGTTAAAATAGACGTAAAACCAATGCACTATCTCTCTATCGGCTCTGAAAACGACCAGATTCGAGTCTGTGATGAACCACCAGCTTTGGCGAATTCACAAGTTTCAAAACGAATTCTACCTGGAGGTCATTTTATATTTATGAGGAAATTATTTTTTAGGAATATATCAGATCACTATATATATTCACACCCCATAACAAATATCTTTAGAGATATAATATGTGTTCCCCACCAATGTTTCCATATCGGTCTTAAACAGATTCACCACACGAAGGAATCACATTTAGCATTGAATTATTAACGAATTTCTTTTGAAAGGAAATTTCCAGTCCTTCTTTCATTGCCCACGTCAATATGAAATCCTAATTACGTACCATACTGGCAAAATAATTTGTAAAGTCTGAAGATGGGTATTTACGATGGTGTGACTTCTGTGTTGAGATCAAAATTTCCAAGAAAGAGATTTATTTTCTCGACCTCTGTATTTCTGAATATTTATTCTTATCTCATCCCTCTAAATGTTTCTATCGGACTGCAAACGTTTGATTAGGTTGTATTCCGGCACTTAACTGCACATAAATCCATGAGTCTTCTTCTCTTCTTCTTTCTTATTTTCACTCAATCATATTAGGGTGTCAAGCTTGTAAAGCTTGAAATTGACAACCATCATGATTGGGTGAAGTAGAATGCGTCTGCCTTTGTCAATAAGACTGGAAGCACTACTCAGTGGCAGGCCGACTTAGCTCCAAAAGAAATGGCCGCCTCTGACATGAGGAACAGACGCCATATGCAGCCGCTTCTATCATGGAGTACAAACGCTGCTCATCCTGTATACCTGGATCAGGAGCCCTTACAGTGTACTATCAGCCGGGCCAGCTGAGCCCAGGTTTTTTAGTGAGCTTGTTACTGCTCCCCCTCCTCCTTTTTCATCCGGGCTTGGGACCGGCAAAGGCGGATTTTCCATGAGTGTGAAGATACGTAACAAAGGTGAGAGAATCGATGGTTTATTTAGAATTCTATTACTGGGAGTTGTTCTCTCTCTCTGATGAAATTTCTCCATCTCATTCATCTTCGACCAACTTTGTTGTTTCTTCCGGTGATTTGTCTAGTTTGGTTGGTCAGTCATATTCTGCTAGGGCTTTCTCGTCCTCTCTTACCTTCAGTCATCCCTTGAACAATGCTTCAATGGGATTGTGGTAAATGATTCAATGCCAGTTCCTGATCGCTTTGATCTGTTTTTTGATTCGATATATTCCCGGATATTTGTTAATATTATAATTCCTTCGGTAAAGACAATTCCGGCTTCCCAATTTGTTAGTTACTGTAATCATATGACCTCAATAGAGCATAAAAAAACTGTACACCTATCCCCCGATTTACACGGTACTTGTTTTACACCTTTTCGCTTTTACACGGTTTTCCAAATAAGTTTTTTGTTTTGTTTTTATCGCACTATACTAAATGCTACTGTGATTGAACACATGTACTGTGTACACATCTCACGAGGAATCCCGAGCTTATGTGCTGACTACATATTTTAACCTGTCAATGCATTTTATTTTTATTTCTGTGTACACCTATCCCCCGATTTACACGTTTTTCTCATAAACGTATCTACCGTGTAAATCGGGGGATAGTTGTATTCTGCAAATCACTTCTTTGCATATCTATCTTATATTTTCTACTTCATTGTATGTATATATATATGGATTGGTTTAAATTCTGAAAACCTCATTAGGGTAGTTATACCTGTCGAAGGACTGTTGAGCCTGAAAGCTTGTATTGCCGTTATACATTTATATATTAAATTAAAAAACTATTTTAGAGGCGTAATATTCTTTTTAAAATAAAACAATTTCTACTGTCCTTACTGCGATGGAAAAATTAAAGGGAGGGCCTGGCTCATCAGTGGTGAACCCTCCCAGCGGTTTCGCCAGTTTAATCTACCATACCGCTGTTATATTGCATTTTGGAACTTCCTTTTTGTCTTACAACAGTCACCTATAAAAGGAAGTTCCAAAATGCAATATAACAGCGGTATGGTAGATTAAACTGGCGAAACCGCTGGGAGGGTTCACCACTGATGAGCCAGGCCCTCCCTTTAATTTTTCCATCGCAGTAAGGACAGTAGAAATTGTTTTATTTTAAAAAGAATATTACGCCTCTAAAATAGTTTTTTAATTTGATAACAGATGGCGCTCTAGTACATCGTAACATTTATATATAAAATAAATGTATTTATAATGTTATTTATAATGTATAAAAGAAACTCTTCCCTGAGCGAATTGTTTTTATTTATAATTCCCGAATATTTTAATTTTATTTACAGATGTAAAGTGTATTAAATCTCTCCCCTCTTTTCTTTAAAAAAAAATCAGTTTTAGATTTAAATATCGAACGTTGTACTGTACGTATTACATCCCAAACACGACACCAGCCATCTCTGTCTTGAGCTAGATGTACCATTTCGGCAACCGTTAAGCCAGTGAGTTCCTTTAATTGGTCTACGAAGCGTGTCGGTGGACGTCCAGGTATGTGTCGCCCAGAACAGTGGGCCACAACGTTCGATCGCGAATAAAATGGTTGTAATCTTCTTCTCTTCTTCTTTATTATTTCGACACTGGGTGAAGTAGAATGCGTCTGCCTTTGCCATTAAGACTGGGAGCACTACTCAGTGGCAGGCCGACTTAGCTCCAAAAGAAATGGCCGCCTCTGATATGAGGAACAGACGCCATATACAAACCACTCCTAACATGGAGTACAAACGCTGCTCATCCTGTATCCTTGGATTAGGAGCCCTTACAGGGTACTATCAGCCGGGCCAGCTGAGCCCAGTTTTTAGTGAGTTTGTTACTGCTCCCCCTCCTCCTTTTTCATCCGGGCTTGGGACCAGCAAAGGCGGAGTTATGGTTGTAATTGATATTGTTAATACAACGATCATCTCCCCAGTCACTATAGAAGTAGAAACACAAGTCAGAGAGAAGAGCTTCTTTTATACGAAGACGATCGTACAAGGGATTAGTTCATTTTATTGTTCGCAAAAAATCTTTGATCGGAAAAGAAGACCGGCAAGTTCACTCGAACAGAGGCGCAGAGAAGCATGTGGCAGCAGTCTACTTAAAATTGAAACAGATGAGAGGCAATGGTTAAAGGAAATTATTACTGGGAAACGTGAGTGAATGGTTATGGCCATGTAACTGGTCGTGACTCAAGACAATGGTGTGGTGAAGAGATGAACCAAGGAAATCTTGTTTCTCGAACACAGAATACAAGGTTCTGTTGATAGGATGCATTAGCACGCCATCTGTTATAAAAAATTGAAACTATTTTGATGCATAAATGATTCTTTTTGAATAAAAACAATTATCTAATGCCCTTACTGCAATAATAAATAAATGGGAGAGCCTAGTTCATCAGGCGAAACCGCTGGGAGGGTTCACCACTGATTAGCCAGGCCCTCCCATGTTTTTATCATTGCAGTAAGGGCATTAGAAAATTGTTTATTTAAAAATAATCATATACGTCAAAAGTAGTTTAATTTTATTATAAGGTTCTGCTGGTTACATAATGTTTACCATATTAGACAGATAAACCTGTGGGTTCTAAAGACGGGTGTAATGACCTTATCCTACCAATTAGCAAAGAATGGAATACGATAATGAAAATATTAGGAGACCAGATCAATTGACCTATTCAGTTAAAATTGAGTTAAATAAAATTCAAATATTTGCAGAGTTTCTTTATTAAGGTATCGGGAGGCAAGCTTTCGTGCGGTGATGATGAAGAGCGACCGCGTGAAAGCTTGCCTCCCGATACCTTAATAAAGAAACTCTGCAAATATTTTAAATTTATTTAACTCAATCAAAATATTATTTGCACCAATATTTCAAGTAGAAATCAGTTAAAATTGTTAATAATAAATTCTAGCCTCAAAGCATTGAGCTGAGGAGTGGTGGGCTGATGCTTTTTATATGGCAGAGAGTACTATATATTCATAGAAAAAAAAATATTAAAACTTATAAAATATAATAAATTAAAATAGAAAAGTTTAAGTAGTGCTTGGTGCTCCACGTGGTTCTACCACAGCCTGATGCGTTCGTGGATGGCTTTTCTTGATTTATCATTGGGTTGACCAAGTATCAGGGAACAGGATAAATCAATGTTTAGTTGATTTCTGTTCCACTAGATAGCGCTCTGCCATATAAAAAGCTCATGTGCTCCTTTTCAGGATATGCCTTCTTTATATTTTTTTATTACACAGCCTGATATTTTTTTTTGTTCTGTCTTAAACGACAGACAGCCGAAACACCAATATCGCAGTTGGAGGAAGCGAAAATGAGGAATCGATCAAAAAATGGATTTATTAGGGTTAGATTCCCCACCAGGACACCCTAGAAGCAGATGGCCACCCAGACCTTTCGGTCCACAAGCCGGCATGCGAAGCATGCCCTTTGCTGCTATCCTGTTCAACTCATAAGCCAAGTAACGGTATCCAAACTAGTTCTTTGACATTGTACCTGGAAAAACCACCTCCCAGACAACGTGTCTGGAAGGAATTCTGTACCGGTGGTCTTTAGTCCCAGCAAAATAGAAAACTTTCTACTGTGTTCGCCACCAGGACAATGCCAGACTTCATCTAGCTTTTACTGCTCTGGATTACATTCTCCACGGTCTGTAGATACATATTGCAATATCTTTAGTGAAACGAAGAAAGAAACTTTTGCACCATTCAAAATTTGAATATTTAATCAAAAAGAAATAAACACAAAAATATTAAATTAAATGAATGCAAAGAAGAAAATAATGCAAATTATATACACCTATCCCCCGATTTACACGGTAGATACGTTCCTGAGAAAAACGTGTAAATCGAAAATTAAAAATTAGAAATACAGACACAGTGTGCGTGTGCAGCAAGTCAGCACATAAGCTCGGGATTCCTCGTGAGATGTGTACACAGCGCATGTGTTCAATCACAGTAGCATTTAGTATAGTGCGATAAAAACAATAAAAAAAACTTATTTGGAAAACCGTGTAAAAGCGAAAACGTGTAAAACAAGTACCGTGTAAATCGGGGGATAGGTGTATTCTCAAAACAACTATGGTGATAACAACTTGTGAATCACAGAAGCAAACAATATTCACAGAATATTTCACGCTGATATATTACACCTATTGTTAATAGGATGTATTATCGTGCCATCTGATGTGATAAATTTGAACTATATTTGACGTGTATGGTAGATTAAATTGGCAAAATCGCTGAGAGGGTTTACTACTAATAAGCCAGGCCCTCCCATTATTCTATCATTGCAGTAAGGGCAGTAGAATATTGATTTATTTAAAAAAAATCATACGCGTCAAAAATAATTCATATTTCTCAGATACATATGTTGCTTCTAAACACAAGGTAATAAGACCAAATCCAAATAAATAGTGTGTGACGTTTCGGTAACAGCGTTGTTACCATCTTAAGACAAAAGTACTGAATGATGATAGATACTGAAGATGGTAACAACGCTGTTACCGAAACGTCACACACTATTTATTCAGATTTGGTCTTATTACCTTGTGTTTATAATCTACTAGACGGGTGACCCGGGCTTCGCCCCGGGATTGACCCGTGTGCATATCTACCCGAGTGATATATATTTAGATAAGATATTTTTTTTATAATTGTTTGTTATTAGCATTATCTATTTGTTTGCATCAGCATAATTTAATCTAATCTTTGATAGAGGGCGCTGTTCGTGAGCTAAGTAGAATAATTTGAATATATAGTTTTAATAATTGATTTATATATTTTTTTAAAATAGCCTATCGTCTTCCCCGTATTTTTTTTACCTATGTATGGAAATTTTGGTTTGAATTAGTGAACTACTGCGAATTTGTATACCGGACATACAAACAAACATACAAACATTTATTTATATATATATAGATAATCCAAATTGTGCCTTTTTCATATGTTGCTTCTGTTTACCCAACCTGGGGAATCCTGTATGGGAAGAGTATCTCTAATAAAGGCTTTGTTGTTTTGGATTACTTAGCCATGAATGAGATGTCCATATATCTCATCAAACTTTATAATCCATATATATTTTAACTTAAATGACGTTTTCCTATACAGTGGAATGAAACGTCTCTTGAAGGGCAGCGATTTGAGTCACGAGGAGTAATAGCAGAAAATTTGCTGAAGAGAAACCGACTTCAAAATGCTTCAAAATTAAGAAACAAGAGATGACAGAATACACAAAAACATTTATAAAGTAAAATTTCACTTAACTCTTAAAAAAACGACAAAACGTACTCCAATGACCATTTCCGCAATCAAGAAAATTTGGGCGCAAATTTCCCATCTATATACAAATTGGCTGTGCCTAAATCTGTATACATTATTGAAATAAATTCTAAGGTATTCAAAGCGAAATTAGGCAGAGCTATTTACAATTTTTATTTTAGTATATTTTACAGCTAACAGAATATGATGTCTAGCGATAAGACTTTGTTCATTGACCCACTCATGTCTTTTCCACACATCTATTTGATTAAGAGATCTTCTTCTTCTTTCTTATCTTCACTCAATCATATTAGGGTATCAAGTTTGTAAAGCTTGAGACTTTAACCATCATGACTGGGTGAAGTAGAATGCCTCTGCCTTTGTCATTAAGACTGGGAGCACTACTCAGTAGCAGGCCGACTTAGCTCCAAAAAAAAAAAAAAAAGGCCACCTCTGACATGAGGAACAGACGCCATGTGCAGCCAATCCTAACATGGAGTACAAACGCTGCTCATCCTGTATCCCTGGATTAGGAGCCCTTACAGGGTACTATCAGCCGGGCCAGCTGAGCCCAGGTTTTTTAGTGAGCTTGTTACTGCTTCCCCTCCTCCTTTTTCATTCGGGCTTGGGACTGGCAAAAGCAGAGTTTGATTAAGAGATGAATACGTATAATCTGTTTAATGAATGAAAGGAAGAAAAAATTGTTTGCAAAAAGTTTCTTTTATTCTTAAATTTGGCGAGCTTTCAGGCGTTAGCCTATCATCAGGCCGACATCGCAATTGCGATGTCGGCCTGATGATAGGCTAACGCCTGAAAGCTCGCCAAATTTAAGAATAAAAGAAACTTTTTGCAAACAATTTTTTCTTCCTTTCATTCATTAAATTACGGATTGCAATTATTTAGGTTTTTATACGTATAATCTGTACTTCATTTCTAAAGATAGATGACAAACTGCACGGATCTTGTTCTGAATAAATTAAAGATTTTTACGATGATGTCCTATAAGAATACATAAACGATTATTACTTAGGGTTAGGTTAGATTTTAAAATCAAACAAATTCATGTAATATCGAATAGAAAGTGTTTATTAAATCCATCAAACTTAGTAGATTCAGAGCTGCTCTTGTCCTTCAATTCGAACTTCTTTACGGCCTTGGGTTTCTTTGGAGTTCAATTTCAGCATTCTAAGAATCCCCTCTTTACTTCTTCTAATAATGTATATTAATACGTTGTTTTTTTGCTTATCCCTAGTATACATGGTACAGGCCATGATAATCATGGTGGTTAGAAGTAGGCGACTGCTTTTACTGTAAGTGCACCACATGTCTACACATGTGAAAAGCAGTTCGACTCTGCACTTACGAATGTGCCAGAGCCCCGTTTGGTTACTTGCACTCGCTGGTGGTGTTGGACTTTTTCAAGAATTGGGGGCCAATGGAAATTTTTTTAATCAGAAAAAAAAGTTTCCAATGCGGGAATCGAACCCGGGTCGTAGCGGTCGAAAACCAGCGGTTTAGACCATCCTTCCACCGACCCCCTTGATACGTTATGGTATAAGTAAGCACTTAAACCATCGGATAGTTTTACCACGCGTCAAGTTTAAGATGTATTGTCAGCTAAGTTGGCTCTCGCACGACACCTACTGAGGTAAATGATGAGCTGATAACAATCTCATTAGCTACCACAAAAACGATCGAAGATTCCAACGATCTGTAATTAGTTTCCGTTACAGGAGAGCTCTTAAAACTGTCGGGAATACTAATGGGACATTTGTCACCCGCAGCTGGGCGTCAACACTTTCCTCTATCTATCTACACGAGGAACTGACACCATTTTATTAAAGTCGAAATTCCACGGATATACACTTATAGACAAAACTTAAGAGAGTTGTACCTATTAGCATGTATATCGGGATTGAGACAAAAACTTTGAAATATATTACAGTGACCTTTATTGAAGTCACACGAGATAACCTATATACACTCATGGACAAAACTTAAGGAAGTTGTACCTTTTACCATGTATATCGGGATACAGACAATAACTCTGAAAGATATTTGATATACATTTACAATTTTTTTCTCCTATTTTTTCCATAGGATTATTCAAATAATAATCTGTATATATTTATAATGTGTATATAATATTTCTCCATCTTTTTACCTCTTTGTATATTTCCCACTTTCATAGGTATCTCCGTCTTGTAACCCCAAGGAGAATCCTCTGTAAGACCTGTGTGTCTTAATAAAGGCTTTTGTGTGTGTGTGATATTTGATATACAGTGACCTTTATTGAAGACACACGAGATAACCAATATACACTCATAGACAAAACTTAAGGAAGTTGTACCTATTAGCATGTATATCAGGATATAGACAATAACTATGAAAGATATTTGATATACAGTGACCTTAATTGAAGACACACGAGATAACTTCGTGTGAACAATAACTTTCTTAATTGATTATTTTCTTTTTGAAAATTCTGTTATCTACTCTACTACAATATGAATTATTGTAAATAGTTTCATGCGAAATTATCCAGATCGAATATAGCGTGTAATCAATAAATAAGTGTGAACAAAATTGCCTTTGTCTCCTTCAACAAAACAGATGACCCTCCACAGACTTTCCACTTCCTTAAGTTTTGTCCATTATGGTAGTTCTACGAGGACTTTTAACACATTTAGGGATTCGGTAAGTTCGTTTGCAACTCTTTAGTTATTAATACAGAGCGATTTTTTTAGGTTTGTTGTGAAGGGATTCATTCAAGTCTTTTGTTATTATTATTATTTTTTAACTCCGTCTTTGCCGGTCCCAAGCCCGGATGAAAAAGGAGGAGGGGAGCAGTAACAAGCTCGCTAAAAAACCTGGGCTCAGCTGGCCCGGCTGATAGTACCCTGTAAGGACTCCTAATCCAGGGATATAGGATGAGCAGCGTTTGTACTCCATGTTAGGAGCGGCTGTACATGGCGTCTGTTCCTCATGTCAGAGGCGGCCATTTCTTTTGGAGCTAAGTTGACCTGCCACTGAGTAGTGCTCCCAGTCTTAATGACAAAGGCAGACGCATTCTACTTTACCCAGACCCTAATGTGATTGAGTGGAGATAAGAAAGAAGAAGATTATTATTTTTGAAAGTTTGGGAAGAATTTATAGTATTATTGTGAAACTAAAGATAAATAAGAATGGTGAAGGCTTTGCTCACTCCCGGTCAACCATCCCAGATCGCTTCCATCTTCATCAGTTCATACATTGTAGAAATTATTCCTATTTAGAGAAGAAATAACATTGAATAAAATTCCAGCCTCAATTTTCCTAGTGCTTACTGCGTGCCAAACAATTTCAGATATCGTTTTGAAATTAAAAATGTTTCGATAAATTGTGAAAGACTACCACCAGCAGGCAAAACAAGTCCTCTTATTTTGTTTAGAGGGTGTGATGGCTTAGCTTTTATGTAATACATTCTATCAAATTTTAAGCATTCTCAATTGAGTTTGTCGTTATAATCTATAACGTAGCATTCATAATTGTCAAAAACGCATGATTTTATTATTCACAGTAAGTTTACAAACAGATAACCCACAGTGTTTCATTCCTGAAACATAGATGTTGTTCATGGCAGTCATCTCATTAAAACATTTTATTTTCCAATTATCTTGACGCGAGCAGTTCCAATGCCATTCGTCATGGTAGAGGATCCACCTGCAACAGCGATTGTCATCAAATTTCCTAGACATTCCCTCAAACTAACAAATAATTAGGGTTAGGTGTTATAGGATGTTTTTAAAATTAAAGATACTTCATCCAGTATAAATATTTTTATAATATTGTTACGTCGTACCCAGACGCTGTTCGTGTACTTTGTCTACTCAGGATGCCACAAAGATACACATGTGAGTTCGAAGGGATTGTAGCTAAAATTAGCGTTTTATTGTATCTCACTTAACAGAAGGAATACAGCAGTGGGACTTGCCTTCAACCTCCCCGTCAGAAGAATCCTTGGCGCCGTGGATGTCCTCTTGTGAAGCGTTCCGCTCCACACAATACACGTGCAGCTTGGACTACACCGCCTTGTAGGTCGCTCCGATGTCAGTCTCTCCTGGCACCGCCTTGTAAGATCATCCACACGCCCGGAGGTAACTCTCCGCCGTCTTCGACTTGCCGTAGATCTCGATGTCACCAGACGACTTCTCCCGACACTGTGATGTCCTCTCGGCACACAAACCCCCTTCAGCTGACTGCTATCTCGGCTCCTTCCTTCACTACGGCACCAGCTGAACTGTTTGACTCCCGCCCCCTCCTCTGGAATCTGTCAATCAAGACTTCCTTGTGGAGAGGGAGGGAGGGAGGGAGGGGGGGACCTGCATACCTTCTTTTCTTGGCTTGACCACATCTTCCCTTCATCTTCTTTGCTGTACAGTTTCAATATATGTAAAAAGAATTTTACTGACAGAAGAATCTTTAATTATAAGAACTATGAATGCCAGCCAGGCACAGCCTCTATCTTCACGATTATATGATGTGTCATCAAAGAATGATCAATGAGCCATCAGCAATGATCAAACAATGATCCATGTGTTAACCTAAAAAGAGTTCTACCTATAAATGACAGTTATTCAAATTGAAGATACTTTGGCCTATAAATCTTTTTTATTGTCTCGACGTTTCGACAATTATATTCAGAATATTTCTAACACTTTGTCAAATGCTTTAATTTTTGTTCGCTCCTGACGAAGACAAAAGATTTTTATCGAAACGTCGAGATAATAAAAAGATTTACTGGCCGAAGTATCTTTAATTATAAGAACTATGAATGCCGGCCAGGCAGCCTCTATCTTTACGATATAAATGACATGTTGTATATATTTTTGTCTCAACAAAATGACTTTGTTTAAAGATTAGAAATCAAAATTTTACCTCTTTTACATTCATTTGTATATTATCTCTTATTTTTGATCGTGTAGCAAACAATAGTTACTTTCGAAGACTTTTCAAAATTATTTTGTGAAGCCTTGTCTGTCATGGTATTCTCATCTCGGTGTAAGCTACCAGAATGTCTTTCATATTCCGCATAAAATACCCTCTCCACAGTTTGCACCAGTAAAATTATGATTTTGGAAGATTGTAAATAACTGAGAAATCACTGTTCTACTTTTGGGAAAAACCACAAAAAAAAAAAGAACAATAGCCAAATATCCACTATCAAAATTTTCACCAATATTTGTTAATTCGTTATTAATGTTTGTTCATTATCCTCAAAAAGTAATGCATGTTGCTATGGATAACTAACCGAATTCACAAAATATAACTGTTTTAGAATTTGTAAAATTAATGAACTTATTTTCTTTGAGAGCATATAGTTATCTAATTTTTGCAAACAGAGCTTTGGGATAATCCGAAGGCTCATTGTACAGTTACCGTTGGTGCCTCTGAGAGAAGAATTACAAAAACAATAACAAGACTAAGAATGAAGCACTATAAAGGAATGACAATACACCCAGATGGCACAAGAACCTATAGGACATGCAACAACTGTCCTGGTGTGGAACTAACACCTATCCACATATTCTCATGTCCAGCAATGGTCACAGCCCTGCAGAAAATTGACATGGACCCAGAGCAGCAGCTTTACATACCCAAGATAGTGGACATTGCGACTGCTGTGAGAGAGATGTATGGAGACATCTGAGGCTCTTCATTAGACACAACAACAACAGAAAATTGACATGGACCCAGAGCAGCAGCTTTACACACTCAAGATAGAGGACATTGCGACTGCTGTAATAGAGATGCATGGGGACATCTGAGAATTTTCATTGGACACGACAACAACACAGAAAATTGACATGGACCCAGAGCAGCAGCTTTACACACCCAAGATAGTGGACATTGCGACTGCTGTGAGAGAGATGCATGGGGACATCTGAGGCTCTCCATTGGACACAACAACAACAGAAAATTGACATGGACCCAGAACAGCAGCTTTACACACTCAAGATAGAGGACATTGCGACTGCTGTGATAGAGATGTATGGAGACATCTGAGGCTCTTCATTGGACACAACAACAACACAGAAAATTGACATGAACCCAGAGCAATAGCTTTACACACGCAAGATAGAGGACATTGCTGCTGCTGTGATAGAGATGCATGGAGACATCTGAGGCCCTTCATTGGACATAACAACAACAGAAAATTGACATGGACCCAGAGCAGCAGCTTTACACACCCAAGATAGAGGACATTGCTGCTGCTGTGATAGAGATGCATGGAGACATCTGAGGCCCTTCATTGGACACAACAACAACAGAAAATTGACATGGACCCAGAACAGCAGCTTTACACACTCAAGATAGAGGACATTGCGACTGCTGTGATAGAGATGTATGGAGACATCTGAGGCTCTTCATTGGACACGACAACAACAATAGAAAATTGACATGGACCCAGAGCAGCAGCTTTACACACTCAAGATAGAGGACATTGCTGCTGCTGTGATAGAGATGCATGGATACATCTGAGGCTCTTCATTGGACACGACAACAACAATAGTTGGTCTCACATATGTTAGGACTGATTCTAACTAAAGACCTTGCCTTTTCTCGAAATGTTAATTTCCATTTCGTTGACTTCCCTCAGGCTTATTTTCACCTGAATAAATAGATATCCTAAAATTGTTAATGAACAAAAGTTTCATTTGGACTCTAACTGGAGTAATTCACTCGTTTTAATTTGCTAATAAGCATCATGTTAATCTTTTGACGTAAAAAGACGCTGCTATACTGCTCTTTTTAGGCCTTTTCAAAGTTTTCAAACAAAGAAATAAAAAATATAGCGTTTACCTTTGTCTTATAATTACAGATATAGAATGTGAACTTTGTTAATTAAAAACAACAAAGTAATCTAATGAAATGATGATGTGTGTGCTGGTTTATGTTATATTTCCGAAGAGATCATTTGTTGGTTGGAAGTCGATTCAGAAAAAACACAACCACATCAAACTATGATTTATTTAACTTCCGACCTTCCAGTGACTTACGGTCACTCTGACTTCCCCTGAGGAGAGTGACAGCAGTTCTCTGATACGTCAGGAGTTAAATAAATCATTGGTTGATGTGGTTATATTCTATTGTTCGAATAATAAATTAGGTGTGTGGAGCTGTTTCTCTAGGTCCATGTCAATTTTCTGCTGTTGTCGTGTCCAATGAAGAGCCTCAGGTGTTTCCATGCATCTCTATCACAGCAGTCGCAATGTCCACTATCTTGGATGTGTAAAGCTGCTGCTCTAGGTCCATGTCAATTTTCTGTTGTTGTTGTGTCCAATGAAGAGACTCAGATGTCTCCATACATCTCTATCACAGCAGTCGCAATGTCCATCATCTTGGGTGTGTAAAGCTGCTGCTCTGGGTCCATGTCAAATATTCTGTTGTTGTCGCGTGTCCAATGAAGAGCTTCAGGTGTTTCCATGCATCTCTATCACAGCAGTCGCAATGTCCACCATCTTGGGTGTGTAAAGCTGCTGCTCTGGGTCCATGTCAATTTTCTGTTGTTGTTGTGTCCAATGAAGAGACTCAGATGTCTCCATACATCTCTATCACAGCAGTCGCAATGTCCACCATCTTGAGTGTGTAAATCTGCTTCTCCGGGTCCATGTCAAATTTCTGCAGGGCTGCGACCATTGCTGGGCATGAGAATATGTGGGTAGGTGTTACACCAGAACAGTTGTTACATGTCCTGTAGATTATTGTGCCATCTGGATGTATTGTCATTCCTTTATAGTGTTTTGTTCTAAGTCTTGTTATTGTTTTTGTAATTTTTCTCTCAGAGACAATAACGGTAACTGCACTATAAGCCTTTGGATTTTCCCAAAACTCTGTTCGGAAAAATTAGATAACTATAAAAAACAGAATAAAAAATTAGAGTGTGGACGGCTATGTTCATAATATATATTGAGCTAAAATAGGTAATTAATAAAGAGAAGTATTCTACAGAACTGCATTCTAGCTGGAATTTCTCACACTTGTTTACTATCGGGCGTATAGATCAGACTGTATTATAGCTAAATAGATATTTAACTTTTTGAAAATAGAACAATCCATAGATAAATCTTTAATTATAAAGACATATATTGGATCAACATATCATTTATTTTACCAATATTTCAGTTGGTTGAACGCCAACCTTTATCAAGGTGTTATAACATTTTAAAGTGTGTCAACAACTTCAGCCAACTTCACCGTTCAGCCAACTGAAATATTGGTAAAATAAATGATATTTTGATCCAATATATGGCTTTTTAATTGAAGATATTTAACTGTAATATAGGCCGATCCACGGCCGATAACATCTCTCTTTAATTGTTTTTGAAATTTGGCGTTGAAGAGCAAAATTTTCTCGAAAGCTTGCAACAAGTCAAAATAAAGAAACTCTTTGCCCAAAAAGCAAGTTTTCCTTATTCGAATATATCTGGGTAACTATCGCTCGTTCTATTCTTATATATATATTACCACTAGCCGAATGACCCGGGCAACGCCCGGGTTTTACCCGATTAAATGCTTTTATTCAAATACTATTCGTTACAATTATAAATTGGCGCCGTGGATGTCATTCATGTATAATATATAAATGAGTTTTAAAAAATGTAAAAAAAAAAATGCATCTGCCGGGAATCGAACCCGGCCCGGGTGGCAGGCGAGCATTCTCGCCACTGAACAATCGATGCTTATAAGAAATGGCCATATTTGAGTATTTATTCCATTCACAAAAGAAAACGGTGACAGAATTGATTAAGAATTGATTGACGACTCTGATACTTGTATATTTTAATTATATATTTTAAAAAAGAGAAAGAACAAGTGGAAGTATCGCACTTTGGTTAACAAACATGAGGGTGTGATGGCACCGCTGGGAGTAGTGGATGGCATGACTTGTCTCGACGGGGCGGTCCAATTAAATAAATAATTAAGGTGCGTGTGTCAACGATCACAATATATTAACATAAAGCAATAAAGCTTCATCTATACATATACACCATGCGGTGTAACTTCAATTGTCGTTTTACAATCACAAGCCGCAGTGTATTATATTGTATTATAAGTTACTTATGTATTATTTACGAAAGGAAAAATACATCCAGGGTAGCCTAGTGGACATGGCATCTGCCCGGTAAGCGGAACATTGTGGGTTCGATTCCCATCCCTGGACACTTTTATTTTTCCGTTCATCATTACTCTTCATAATTCACCCTTTCATACCTCATCCAAAAAGGTTAGAAATAGTCAATATTTCACCTTGAAATAAATTTTGATTTTTCGTTGAAAAGAAACTCATGCGGTGTAACTTCAAGTGTTGTTTTACAATCACAAGCCGCAGTGTATTAAATTGTATAACTAACTTCGAGCTGGGATCTCTTCGACTTGTTTATTATATTGAGTGGAGATTTTGCTTGTCTAGATAATGTTTTAACCTATATGGATGATTCTTAGAATGTGCTCTACAAATTTTGATGAGGTCTCATCTAAGTTGCTAGCTGGTCTAATCAGTCGAATTATATTTCAACCATTTTGTATTTATAGAGCTTCTTGTCTATATTTTTGATGTTGACATTTTTGAGCTTGTGAGCTGGAATTCTTGGAGAAAATGCGAGATAAATATGTTAATTGGTGAGCACTTAAGAGATACCATTCTGTGCTAAATTATGATGTAATGCAATATCAAGGATGCCTGAGTGAAAGTCGTGAGTAGGTTCATAGGATAGCTGATTTAAAGGCCATCTTTTGCTGACATGTCACCTATTCTAGAAATAGAGCTCTGCCATATTTATTTGTCTAAGATGGTAACTACAAATCCTTGTTAAATCTCCCATCACCTTGATACAGCCACATAGCACACAAATGTATGAAGATATTGCATACAAGGTTACCATAGAAGATATCACTTTCTAGACCATCTAAATCTGTGCACTTTGTACATCTGGGACACACATATATACATATTATACATATTTATAATACAATATAATGCGGCTTATGATTGTAGAACGACGTTTGACAATTTTACCGCAAATGTTTCTTTTGAACGAAAAATCGTAATTTATTTTAAGGAGAAATAACGACTATTTCTATCCTTAGGAATGAAGTATAAAAGGATGAATTGTGAAGGGTAATGATAAACGGAAAAATAAATTCCCATCCCTGGACACTTTATTTTTCCGTTTATCATTACTCTTCACAATTCATCCTTTCATACTTCATTCCTAAGGATAGAAATAGTCGTTATTTCTCCTTAAAATAAATTACGATTTTTCGTTCAAAAGAAACATTTGCGGTAAAAAAAATTGTCAAACGTTCTACAATTATAGATATTATTATACACTGGATGCAAATAAAAATAAACACAAAATATAAGTACAAGGTTTTTAATAAATATTTTTATTGAAACACTTTTAAAATATCGCCTAATTAAAATCACTTCTGGTGCGTTATTTACAAGTGTGTGGGGGCCCAGGCTTGCTGCAGCTACGGTCGTGTGAGTCTGCGCAACACAAGCCGCTCAGTTCACCTGGATATCTCGGACATTGGTGTTATGTCAACAACATCTTAGTATTATAAAGTAAATAAAGCTTCCAGAGTTAAGTTTCTTGTTCAACTTTTTATTTTCAAGCTTTCGGACTTGTCAGTCCTTCAACAGGAGTATCACGATAATAAATTGATGATATATACTATTTTTATATACACAAATTAATTTTTACATATTTTAATTATTATTGATATTGAAAGGGAAGAAAATATATATTACCTTCTTTGTGTGTTATAAACAATTTTGAAAATATACGTGGATGGGTGGAGGATACGCGCTGGTCGAATGATATCTCGAGATCTCAAGTTAAACCCAATAAATTCGTGAACTATTGCGATATATATAGAAGACTGTCTACATCTATGGGGTAGTGTTTGTCCATATTGTTTCATATGTTTCTGATATTTCTATGCATCTGTTTATACTTTTTTGCCGTTTGGTTATCATAGATTCTATTAAGAGTCTTTGGTATTTACTATGGATATTGTCATAATACACTATGGGTTGATATAAGTTAAATGTATGACCTGTTCTATGTGTTGAACTATTAAAGATCTTGGGTCACTATTGTAAATACCTATCCTGTTCAGCTATTCCATTATGGACTTTTCTCCCAGTCTACCCTACATACAAGGTATGTCCCATAAGTTCCCGGACTGGGTCCATAAAAAAATAAATAAATGAAAAATGTAAATGAATTTGACTGTTTATTATTGAAAAAATATCTGGCTACACGGTGGTACCAATATCGAGGCGGTACTTGCGCGCGCGCCAAGGTTATTCTAATTTATTTAAAGGTCACACCTAGCGCTGCGGCGATTTTACGATGGAACAAAAATTGAAGCAGAGGATTTGCATAGAATTTTGTGTGAAACTTCAAATATCAGCAACCGAAACTTTTGAAATGCTTAATAAAGCATTCCCCAATGACGCCCCAAAGAGAACAACTGTTTTTGAATGGCATTCTAGATTTAAAGCTGGCAGAATTTCCATTGAAGATGATCCTCGTCAAGGACGCCCAAAATTTCAAAGGACTGATGAAAATGTGCAAAAATCACCGATTTGATAAAAGAAAATCCTCGAACCACTTTGCTGGAGCTAGAGCAAGACACAGGCATCTCTAAAACAACGATTGGAAGGATCGTAACCGAAGATTTGAAGCTCAAAAAGACTCCTGCAAAATTCATCCCAAGATTCCTCACCAATGAGCAAAAACTGTGTCGGCTTGCAACCTGTGAGGACATGATGGAAATGACAAGAACGGATCCAGAATGGAAAGACAAAATAATCACAGGCGACGAGACATGGGTCTATGGCTATGACCCTGAAACCAAACCTCAATCTGCCGAGTGGAGAGGTTAGGGTGAGCCTAGACCCAAAAAATCCAGAAACAAGGTGTTGCTGGTCGCTTTTTCGGATAACAAGGGCATTGTTCATCACGAGTATCTTCCTGCAGGCCAAACAGTTATTAAGGAAATGTATTTGGGCATTATTCGCCGTCTAAGGGAAGCGATTCGAAAAAAAAAAAGCCAGAAAAATGGACTAATGGTGGCTGGATCCTACACCATGACAATGCTCGCCCTCACACAGCGCACTTGATGACTAGCTTTTTGGCGAAAAACGGGACACAAATCCTACTTCAACCACCCTATTTCCCAGACATCGCACCAAATGACTTTTTCCTGTTCCCCAAACTTAAAGCAGTTCTAAAAGGAAGACATTTTGACACCAGGGATGACATAATAGAAAAATCGCCGTTAGCATTGAAGAGCATTCCAAAAGAGGCTTATAAAAACTGTTTCGACAATTGGGAGAAACGATGGCGCTGGTGCGTTAAAGCAAGGGGGGATTACTTTGAAAAGTTTTAATAAAAAAAAAAAATTAAAAAAATCTTACCTTTTTTTTTATGGACCCAGTCCGGGAACTTATGGGACATACCTTGTATTTAGAACTACAGTTATTGCAAGATATGGAGTCTATGTGTTTTCAGATATATACGGAATTAAATTGGTATGATATGTATTGGCAAATATAAGTTGTGGTGTCATTCTATGAAACCTCTAAACTCTATTTGCATATACCCCAGAGAAAGTTAATTAATCTTTGTTTTGATTTAGAGGAAATCTTAATGGTCGCCCGGGATGGAAAGAGACTGGTACCATGCCGTGTCTTGTCAAAAATAAACCTGGCGATAGTTTCGACCTTTCAAAATTATCTCCAATACATATATACAGTAGAACAAACTCCCTGTAAAGGACAACACCTAGTTGCAGATCCAAAGTGTCCTTTAGGGAGAGGTGTCCTCCTACCAGAGAGTTACAAAATAGTAAAAATAATAATTTTACAAATGAAAACTGTCCTTTGTAGATATATATAAAGAGACAAGGGTCGCCTCTTCCGTCAAAATAGACGTCTAAAACCAGACGCCATCTATTGACCGTCGCCGCAACTAGCGGTCTCAGGTCGGTGACAAAGCCACAACATCAGCTTTGGCAAACTGAAAAGCGTCCACCTAGAGACCATGGTTTCGGGCTAATGGCCCTCGTCAGTCTAGGTCGGACTTTATTCCATGAGATCCACACGGGATCTAATGGAATCTTGACAACCTGCCAAAGAGGTGTTTAGCTGGCAAAGTGGTTGGGCCATATCTATGGCTAAAATACAGTTGCGGCGACGGTCAATAGATGGCGTCTGGTTTTAGACGTCTATTTTGACGGGAGAGGCGACCCTTGTCTCTTTAGATCAATTTCCTCCCGGAAAAATTTCCATATATATATATATATATATATAAACAAAATTTTCAACAATATATAAAAAATACTTCTCTTTCTGTTTACCTTTTACTAGTTTGATCAAATGTTTTATTTCCTGAACGAAGAAATACGCCAGGATTAGAAGCATATCGATGGTAAGATATGCATACTAGAATGCTATACCTTTAAGGTACTCTGATATTATTTTTGCGTTTCCTTTTTATTTGGCCTTCCTGTAAGGCGAATACTTCAATGAAGCTGCTTCCTTGCAAACCTTTATGTCGCTTCGCATTGGGCGATGTAGCAATTCTGTCAGTCGCTTGCAACAACTTCTTTTCTGGTTCAAATTCACATTAATAGGTACCGCTCAGCAAGAGCAACCTAGTTCATGATAATTGAAACAGTGAATAATATATGTGAAGGTTATTCACATATTAAACAAAATTTTAACGCGGGATTCAATCCTGGTTCATGACTGTCGGGAATCGAGGGGGTTACCCACTCGTCCACCGACTTTTATTATGTTCTTTTTCTTGTCTTGGAAGAGTTCCATATACAAGGAAGGCACATTTCAGACTGATTATTTAAAGTAGCCAATAATATTTTTAAAAGAAAGAAGGATGCATACAAAGAGGAAATATATTGATTCAGCTATGTATAGACAAATAGGAGTTACGAGTGATCCAATAAGACATCCAATGAATGCTTCGCCATCTGGACGTAATCGAGTTTATGGATAATCCTAAATCTGTATTATAAGCAATGTCCTTATTGACTATCTTCATTGTTGTTTATTTTAACATATTCAACGAAAAGAAAATAACGCCGTGCTAGAATCGAAAAACTCTTTTTGACTTCAAGCCTGCCACAAAACAGCTGAGCTATCAATTCTTAATTGTTGACATTTTTCTGGAAATAATGTTTATGAGAAAAAATCTAAATAAAATAATTTTATATATGTTATAAAAACAAATGAGATTTGATTTTCTGCTTGAATTTTAGATCATGTTGAGGATTATGGTAATGCAGTCGTGGTTAAAATCTTGAAAGTATAATTACAAAAATAGTTTTGATAAGAGATTGTTTTAATTGAGCGCTTTAGGATTAAATAATAAACATAATTTGGTAAAAGCACTGCCTGACTTAAGGCGAGTAGAACAAGGAAAACAAAATATTATTTACATAATGTACAAAAGGTTTGAGCCGGCCAACGGGGAACAACAACAATGAGTATTTATAGGGAAAGCGTGACCTCTGGCGGTCGATATAACAGAGTATTTGAATCGATGAAATATAATTTTAAATAAAATAATACTTTAATATAACATAATTTTAAATAAAATATTTTAATATAACATATATATTATCGTGGATGGATTTTCTTGATTTATCAAGAAAATGGGTTGGCCCAATATCACGGAGCAAGTAAATAAACGTTTAGTTTATTTTTGCTCCACTAGATGGCGCTCTGCTATCTAAAAAGCACATGTGCTTGTGGTCAGGAAATGCCTTCTTTATTTTTAATATCAACACCTGACCCACTTATCTTTTATTTTTTCTATTGTTTTTTCATTTATTATTGTGTATTGGCAACGGTTTATTGTTGTCATTGACTTGTTATTTATCAGCATCATACATGTATATAAGCGATACAAAATTAAGAGCAATCATCTTGTGTCCTCTGCTTGCCTTTCCTAAATCCTACATACCCTCGAGGATGTAACAAATGTTCTCTAAATTCGTTATTGTTAAGGTTCCTTTGTCCTTAACGAAAAAATTCGTACTTCAGAGGACTGTATAGGTTTTCAACTACCCAGGCGACACCCCAATGGTGATTCCAATGCCCAGGCGACACCCCAATGGTGATTCCAATGCCCAGGTGACACCCCAATGGTGATTCCAATGCCCAGGCGACACCCCAATGGTGATTCCAATGCCCAGGCGACACCCCAATGGTGATTCCAATGCCCAGGCGACACCCCAATGGTGATTCCAATGCCCAGGCGACACCCCAATGGTGATTCCAATGCCCAGGCGACACCCCAATGGTGATTCCAATGCCCAGGCGACACCCCAATGGTGATTCCAATGCCTCCCCCAAAGAGAGAATATAGCACGACCAAAAACTATTCACACTCTCACTTTATTTAAAAAGCTCAATTATATACAAAGAGAGTCAGCGGTCAATATTTACATAAACACAGAAAAATTGAATTAATAAATAAAATAATATCTTAGAAAACTCAACAGTTATTTTAAAAGTAATTCGGTACATACCAATAATTCTCGGTACATACCAGTTTTATGAGGATGTGTTAATAATAATATATTAAAATGCACATGTGTTGGGGGTATTTGTTGTATTTTTTATGATTTAATAAAATCGAGATAAATAAAGCATCCAGGGCTAAGTTTCCTGCACACTTTTATTTCTCCAGATTTCGGGATAACATGCTCTTCAACAGGAGCAACTAGGAGTATAACTTCTAGCTAATTATACATGCTGAAAATTAAATATCTATTTATATAATACAATATAATGTGGCTTATGATTGTAGAACGACATTTGAAAATTATCCCCGCAAATGTTTCTTTTGAACGAAAAATCGAAATTTATTTAAAGGAGAAACAACGATTATTTCTAACCTTAAGGATGAAGTATTAAAGAATGAATTGTGAAGAGTAATGATAAACGGAAAAATAAAGTGACCAGGGATGGGAAACGAACCCACAGTGTTCCGCTTACCAGGCATGTATAGTTAGCTAGAAGTTATTCTCCTTATTGTTCCTGTTGATGGGCTCGTTAGCCTGAAGGCTAGAGATGTAAAATTGTGGAAGAAACTCAGCCCTGGATACTTTATTGATTTTATTACTTGTTCCAAAATCACTTTATTAGGTACCGCTCAAAAAGAGCAACCTAGTTTATGATAATTGCAACAATGAATAATATATGAAGGTTATTAAAATATTAAACAAAATGTTAACGCGAGATTTAATCCCGGCTCATGGTTGTCGGGAATCGAGGGTGTTACCCATTCGTTCCTTGATTTTATTGTTCCAAAATCATTTTATTAGGCACCGCTTAACAAGAGCAACCTAGTTTATGATCATTGCAACAATGAATAATATGTGAAATTTATTCATATATTAAACAAATTTATAATACAATATAATGCGGCTTTGGTTGTAGAACGACATTTGAAAAGGGGATGGGAATACCCTGGACACTTTTATTTTTCCGTTTATCATTACTCTTCACAATTCATCCTTTCATACCTCATCCCTAAGGTTAGAAATAGTCTCTATTTCTCCTTAAAATAAATTACGATTTTTCGTTCAAAATAAACACATGCGTGATAATTTTCAAATGTCGTTTTACAATTAAACAAATTGTTAACACGGGATTCGATCCCGGTTCATGACTGTCTGGAATCGAGGGTGTTACCCACTCGTCCACGGACTCTTGCCTTGATTTTATTAAATTATAAATCAGAAGATGAACGTTTATTTTTATTATAAAAATAGTATCTTATGAAGTGAGTATAAAATGTGTCGCGATTCAAAATTTAAAATAGAACCCAACAGCGGTTTTAACTCCAACAAAAAACGGGGTTTTTACATTCATCATTGTCCAACAATGAGAAGATAAAACTCCTACAAATTTCATTACAGATGGAAATAAAAAGTTCTTTCAGCTCTAATTAGAGGGCGCTAATTACCTTAGAAAACATTTAGAAACAATTATCGTAATCAAGAAAAACTCGCGAGATGTTTTAGAGAAACTTTTTTTGGAGAGTTGATATATAATAGGACATTTTTTAATTTTGGGATTTTTAAAACAGAGTTAAGTGAATACATTATCTTTTTCATTAAATCGATAAAAGCCATTTTATAATATATCAATTGGAATTCTTTTTAAATTAGTTAAGTTTTCATTTTTCTGTGTTTGCTTTTGTCTTTGAAAATTCAGGAAAATTTGTTTTTATCTTCCATACAATTATTTTTTGTTTTCTCTAAAATATTTGTTGCTGTTCTTCTTTTGCTTTTATTTTCTATCCACCAACACCACAGAATAACTCAATAAGTTTATTTTTGAGATGTAGATGGCGTTGATAAGACAACTTTCTATTGTTATCAACATGCACTGGCATTTTTTTTAACGCACAGGCTTCAAATTTTGCAGTGATTTATAGGATGGTTTGATTTGGTAACCTCTGATCATTCCACATTATTTAGGCTGAAATGGTGAAAAATACAGTATAGTTGAGTGATTCGTTTTTGTTTTTAGATGTGAAATCATGTTAAAAAATAAAATCTGAAAGCCGTTTATCCTCAATTCGTAATGATAGTTAGATATTAAAAAAAAAGGAATCTCCTGATCGTGCAACTAACGGTTGCTTGCGCCATCTGTCGGAATAAATATTAACTATGCGCTGATATTTCGTATTATAAATTTATTATATTATTTAATATGACAAATACACAATATACAGTCTGAACATGGATAGCTTCTCTGGAATAATCAACGTTTAGTTGAAATTTATTTCGACAGATGGCGCCTTTATTTAGACGATCAAGAGCTACTTCTATTAATTTATCCACCTTATCCCTGTACAATTTCACTTTTGTGCTATATTTTCACAGATAGATATTAGTTTAGAGAATTTAAAAAAGCTTAAATTAGATATTTGATGAGGATCGCCTGATTGGGAAAATTAGGATTGAGAAAATGTTAGAAAAAGTCAAATACATGAATCTCTCAGATGATCAAACGAAAGTGCCTTAAGAAGCAAATACCATAGATGGGCTAATGGAAGAGGCATTTAATAGCTTACATGGAAGGTTGAGGTGAAATCATCAGGCTTCCAGGGATACGCTTCCTTTTTCTCAGAAACGATTCAAACTCAAATGGCTTCTCCACTTCACTAGTTCTAATGATTTTTTTTGTGAGTTTGGTTTAAGTAAAAAATGATTTTATTTGGCGATAAATTCATTGTTTGATTTCTATTAAGGTGGAATCATCTGATTTCCGGGGATACGCTTCCTTTTTCACAGAACCGATTGAAACCCTAATGACCTTTACACTTCACTAGTTCTAATGATTTTGTGAATTTGGTTTAAGTAAAAATTGATTTTACTTGCAAAAAATTCATTGTTTGAGTTTATAATTCAATTAAAATAATCCCTAGTATCAATTTTAAGGTGAAATCCCCAGGCTTCCAGGAATAGGTTTCCTTTTTCACAGAACCGATTTAAACCCAGATGAAAATTCCACTTCGCTAGTTCTAATGATTTTTTTTGCGAGTTTGGTTTGAGTAAAAGATGATTTCATTTGGCAATAAATTTATTCTTTGAGTTTATAATTCAATAAAATAATTAAGGTGAAATCACCAGGCTTCCACAACCAGGGATAGTTTTCTATTTATTTTCCTGGAATCCTGATTTCATCTTAATATTAATACAAGCGATTCTTTTATCGAATTATAAACTCAAACAATGAATTTATATCGCCTAATGAAATCAATTTTATTTCTTATTTCATATCAATTTTATTTCTTCATCTTAAAACTTTGCAATTTATGTCTTTTAAGAATAACCTTCAATTATATGCAAAATCAAAAATATTTTCTAAAAATATTTACTTCGAAATTCAAGGGTACTTACTCTTATATCCTCGTCTCCAAACGCAATATCTTTGTATACTTTTATTATCAGAAAATCTTTATTGTCTTTATAATGTCTGATACAGCTTTTGTTGTTTTATTTGCGAACCGCCAAAAATGACAAAAACAAATCAAAAAGGGATGATGATAACCTGCGTCTTGCAGATTAACATTTTCATAGAAACATATATATACACATATTTATTGCTAGCTATATATCAATCAGACAAACAAAAACCATGAGAATTATCGAAGTGAAGATGTCATCTGAGTTTCAATCGGTTCTGTGAAAAAGAAAACTTGACTTGGTTGGAGATGCAATCTGCCTGAAGGGTGAAGAAGCTATAGTTAAAGGTGGACAGCTACTTCCAACTCAGTGCTTAGAACAATTTTAGAACGATATTCACAAAATATACTTTTCGTCGCATTGTGGCCATCGACTGGACCCAAGTTACACTCATAGACAAAACTTAAGGAAGAGTCGATTTTTTAAAAGAAGACAGAGGAAATTTCGTTCACATTTGGTTATCTCGTGAGTCTTCAATAAAGTTCACTGTGTGTATAAAAATAATTAAAAATTCTACTTAATCAAATGGGTGAAGATTACAATATCAATGATTTAATACAATTCAAAGAGTTGAGTTTATATATTGAATTATACGTAGCTAGTTTTCGTACCTTTAATAGGCTTTAAATTAAATCCGATTATACAAAATACTTTTTGAAAATCATTCTGTTCCTTACGACACTGTTAGGATAAGATTTACTTTTTCATTTACCGGTTCTGACATTGGTTAGTTAGAAGATGTCATTTATACACATTTTCCCACTCGGAACTTATTTTAAGACGATTAACTACATTCAAGTACTTTGGACTTTTTATCTGTAGCTACTTCAATTCTGAATCCTACTTTAATTGCCTGTCACTTAGAGATGTTTAGGGACCATACACAGTCTCTCAAAATGTTTAGTAAAATTTGAAGTTACACTCATGGACAAAACTCAAGAAATTGGAAAGTCTTTATTGTCGTAGGTCGATTTTTTAAGGAGACAGAGGTTGTTCACACTTATTTATTTCCAGTGTGTATTCAATAAGGTCTTTGTGATATCTTTCTGAGTTATTGTCTGAATCTCGATATACACACTAAAAGGTACAACTTCCTTAAGTTTTGTCCATGAGTGTATCTTTCAGAGTTATTGTCTGAATCCCGATATACACACTAAAAGGTACAACTTCCTTAAGTTTTGTCCATGAGGGTATCTTTCAGAGTTATTGTCTGAATCCCGATATACACACTAAAAGGTACAACTTCCTTAAGTTTTGTCCATGAGTGTATCTTTCAGAGTTATTGTCTGAATCCCGATATATATGCTAAAAGATAAAACTTCCTTAAGTTTTGTCCATGAGTGTATCTTTCAGAGTTATTGTCTGAATCCCGATATACATGCTAAAAGATAAAACTTCCTTAAGTTTGTCAATGAATTTATATATAAGGTAAATCTATTTCTTTCGCAATAAGTTAATTTTAATAATTTTTTAATAATATAAATAAATAAAATTATTGTATGTGTGAAAGTATTTAGCTATTTATATAAAATTTATTACCATTTATTTATTTTTAATAGCAAATTAAAAACATAATGAGGCTAAATGCAAATGTGCGGAGCATGCCTAGAACACAATTTTATCAAAACAAACATTAATTTACATATAGGCTAATAAATGGTCTCGGTAATTATTCCCCATCATAAATTAACTCGTTGCTTGCGTTTAATTTAGATTACCAGCCGAGACTGTATTCCCTTTGTTAACCTTGATTTGCCACAGTGAAGTTTAGGGAAGTTTCCCTCTACAGTATTGTACTCTATGATGGTTAGAGAATTAGATAAATTGGTGTCTTTATTGTATTCCGGGATAACTCTTGGTGTCCACATACGTCTCTGTAAAACGATAATTTAAAATTATAAGATAAATGAAGCTTCCAGGGCTAATTTTCTTGTTCAACTTTTTATTTCCAAGCTTTCGAACTTGTCAGTCCTTTAACAGGAGTATCACGTTAATAAATTGATAATAAATTCTATTTTTATATACAAATTATTATTTAAATATTTTAAATATTTATGCTATTGAAATGGAGAGAAGAAATTGCATTCTTTGTGTGTTAAAAACAACTTTTGTAAATATACGTGCATGGTGGATGATGCGTGCTGGTTGAACGATATCTCGAGACTTCAATCATTTAAAATGGTGTACGGTTTCTATATAAAATATTCCGATTTATTACTTATTATTATTATTATTTTTGCTTATCCCTAGTACACGTGGTACAGGCCATGATAATCATGGTGGGTAGAAGTTGACAACTGATTTTACTGTAAGTGCACCACATGTCTACACATGTGAACGCAGTTCGACTTTGTACTTACAAATGTGCCAGAGCCCCGTTTGGTTACTTGCACTCGCTGGTGAGGTTGCAAGAATCGGGGGGCCATTGGAGCATTTTTTTAAACAGAAAAAAGTGTCCAATGCGGGAATCGAACCCGGGTCGTAGTGGTCGAAAACCAAACGGTTTAACCAGCTTTCCATCGACCCCCTCTTATTACTTACGCAATTTATAAATCATTTAGAGCAGAAATTGTTGATGCTACAGTCATCTTAGTAACGGATGAGGTGCTAAACAATCAGCGTATCAAGTAGATTCAGCTCACAAAAAATATAAATGTTGAAATGGTCAATGGAATATCCCATGTTTGGTATCATATTTCGCAACTCATTAAAGTTCATCTAGTCCTGTAAACAAACAGTTCAAGCTTCCATCAAATGGTCAGCTAATTGGTTTTAATCACATATGATCTAACCAGCACAAATTCTCAAGAATATTTCATCCTCTTTCTAGGTTTATTCGTTTGCTGAGACGCGTATAGTTACCTGAAGCGCTGGTTTAACTTCTGCTTCAGTTTATTAAGACGCCTGTAAGCGATTCCTCAACTTCTGACATAAAGGAATCTTTTATTTCCTCAAGGCGTCTGTGAATATGTGGAATAGTTATAGAATAGAAACATGTAAATATAGTTAAGGATTTGCATTGTAATTAAGAAAAAACTTCTCTCGCTGGCGGTCGCGCGTGCAGGCAGTCGCGTGAAAGGCATCGCGTGCTTTTCGTTCTAAACATTCTTTAAAAATAAAGGAACTGTAAACAACAGAAGATGCTGTTTTTGATCTTAGCTTCGAGGCGTAAACCCTACGTTCGCAAACCTACAGCGTCAAAACATAGAGGGTTCAGTAGTGCTAAATCTTCTGGATCTCCTCTTGTACAAATATACACCTATACCTCGCTTTGCGTTTTTTCGAAGTTGCGTCACTGCTTAATTTTTACTGATTTTCACTGTGCGTCGTTAGATTTTCGAAGTTGCGTTGTTTTGGATTCGAGTCTTCAATTTTTTTCCCTAAAATATGGCAACACCTTTGTTTTTGATTGCGCCATGCCATCGAAATTTTATTTTCACTTTGCATCGCTTCAATTTGCGTCGTGTTTTTTTTGGAACGTAACCCCGACGCAAAGCGAGGTATGGGTGTATGTTAATGGTGCATAATTATTAACATACGGAATATGTCCAAGTACACCAATATAAATCTTTCCTCTTCAATAATTGAAAGATAATCATTCTTCTCATTAATTCCCTCATAACGCCAATTAAACCTTCCTACAATCCTCCCAATCACCCTTCTGTAGAAGGATTGGATTTCTAAAAATTGGCTCAAGATTATGCTATTTTAGAATGATTCTCCAATAAATCAATAAATATATATATATATTATGATGCAGCCATGACGAGCTAAGGCCTTCCATTAATTTTTCCATTGCAGTAAAGACAGTAGAAATTGTTTAATTTTAAAAAGAATCATACGTGTCTATAATAGTTTCGCATTTTAAATATATATATATAAATAAATAATTAGAGCAATTTTGAAAAATAAAGAGTTATGTAAAATATAAATTAATATTTACAGATTTTGAATATAACATTGAGTCAGAACAACAAGCTAATTCTTTATCTAATAAAATACCGTTAAGAGAATTTCAAAATTTATAAATTTGCTGTTTAATATTTAAACATGGTTTGGTTTATATATATAATTATATATTTACCTTCAGCCAACTGAAATATTGGTAAAATAAATGATATTATGATCCAATGTATGTCTTTTTAATTAATATATATATATATATATGGAAAATTTTCCGGGAGGAAATTGATCCATAAAAGCATAGGGCGCCATAGATTTGGCCCAGCCACCTTTCCAGCAAAACACTTTTTTGGTAGATTGTGAAGATTCCATTAGATCCCGTGTGGATCTCATGGAATAAAGTCCGCCCTAGACTGACGAGGGCCATTAGCCTGAAACCATGGTCTCTAGGTGGACGCTTCTCAGTTTGCCAAAGCTGATGTTGTGGCTTTGTCACCGAACCAAGGCCGCTAGTTTGCGGCGACGGTCAATAGATGGCGTCAGTTTTTGACGTTTATTTTGACGGGAGAGGCGCCCTATGCTTCTATGGATCAATTTACTCCCGGCAATTTTTCCATCTATATTCTATCCATAGATTTGGCCCAGCCACCTTGCCAGCAAAACACCTTTTTGGTAGATTGTGAAGATTCCATTAGATCCCGTGTGGATCTCATGGAATAAAGAAAACATAACGTCGTAGGACGAGTGGGTAACCCCCTCGATTCCCGACAGTCATGAACCGGGATTGAATCCCGCGTTAAAATTTGTTTAATATGTGATAACCTTCACATATTACACAATGTTCAATTATCATGAACTAGGTTGCTCTTGCTGAGCGGTACCTATTTATGTGAATTTGAATGGAATAAAGTCCGCCCTAGACTGACGAGGGCCATTAGCACGAAACCATGGTCTCTAGGTGGACGCTTCTCAGTTTGCCAAAGCTGGTGTTGGCGTCAGGGCTTGACGTTTATTTTGACGGGAGAGGCGCCCTATGCTTTTATGGATATATATATGTTATAAATAAAGATGAATGAGATTTTCTGTTGATTTTTGATCATGTTGAAGATTGAGGTAATGCAGTCGTTTGCTGGTTCTTTTTAGTACTATATGTTATTGGTGATGCAGTCAAGGCCAGAATCTTGAAAGTATAATAACAAAAATAGTTTTGATAAGAGATTGTTTTAATTGAGCTATAGGATAAACATAATTTGGAAAAAGTAGTGCCTGGCTTAAGGCGTAAGAATAAATAAAACAAAATATTATTTACATAATTACAAACATGTTTGAGCCGACCAACGGGGAACAACAACAATGAGTATTTATAGAGAAAGCGCGACCTCTGGGGGTCGATTTAAACAGAGTATTTATATCTATGAAATTATGATTTTTTTAAAAATAAAATATAATATTTTTATATAACATTTTAAATAATACCTTTATATAACATATATATATTTTTTATCTTTTATTTTTTCTTTCGTTTTTTCATATATATATATATATATATATATTAAAAATAAAGAAGGCATCTCCTGACCACAAGCACATGTGCTTTTTAGATGGCAGAGCGCCATCTAGTGGAGTAAAAATAAACTAAACATTTATTTAGCTTACTCCGAGATATTTGGCCAACCCAATTTCTTGATAAATCAAGAAAAGCCATCCACGAACGCGTTTCGCGCTGTTGGCGCTCGTCAGCGTGGAGAAGGCTGTAACCATTGCGACCAAAAATATTTTTTGGACCCAATGGCTTCCCGAGAAATCAAGAAATAAGTATTTAAGGCCAAATTTGCGTAAAGACGCTTAACACATGAAAAAACAATAGAAAAAAATAAAAGATAAGTGGGTCAGGTGTTGATATTAAAAATAAAGAAGGCATCTCCTGACCACAAGCACATGTGCTTTTTAGATGGCAGATATATATACATGTAGTAATATATGTGTAAATACGCATTATATTTAACATAATTATAAATAGTGTAATAGCCTTAAATATAGATCATTTCAACGCGCCAACTTGGCCATTATGCATTACAAAACAAGATTAAGACAGCCGCGTCCAAGACAGGACGAGGGTCCGAGGAGTCGAATATTGTCAAAGATTATTCGTTTCCTCACAGGAAACTTCCAATAAGTTTTACGGCCGCCACTGGACACCGAAACAAGTGTAAAAGAGACAAGAAATTCAAAATGGGCGGTCGGGAATAGTATAAGAATTGGTTATAGAGGCTTGGCAATTCTATCAATATTTTCACACTTTATAGGTGTAACATGCTTTTTATTTATTTATGTAAATATTTAATTATTCTTTAATTTTCTTTATAGTTAGGCAGACGGCCACACTGTAATTTCTTTCTTTTTGTAATTTCGCATAAGTTTTTAAAATATATTATGATTAACCTTGTTGTAATTAAATTAAATATTAAAACACAAAGTATTGTAAAACAACACTTGAAGTTACACCGCATGAGTTTCTTTTCAATGAAAAATCAAAATTTATTTCAAGGTCAAATATTGACAATTTCTAACCTTTTTGGATGAGGTATGAAAGGGTGAATTATGAAGAGTAATGATGAACGGAAAAATAAAAGTGTCCAGGGATGGGAATTGAACCCACAAGGTTCCGCTTACCGGGCAGATGCCATGTCCATTAGGCTACCCTGGACGTATTTTTCCGTTCATAAATAATACATAAAGTAACTTATGATACAATATAATACACTGCGGCTTGTGATTGTAAAACAACACTTGAAGTTACACCGCATGAGTTTCTTTTCAATGAAAAATCAAAATTTATTTCAAGGTGAAATATTGACTATTTCTAGCCTTTTACGAAACTTTCATACCTCATCCAAAAAGGTTAGAAATAGTCAATATTTCACCTTGAAATAAATTTAGATTTTTCATTGAAAAGAAACTCATGCGGTGTAACTTCAAGTGTTGTTTTAAATAATATCCCTGCTATATACATAAAGATGTAATCTACCCAGCGAGGCTGGTAATCAGGTAAATAGACAATGACAGGTGGCATTAGGTTTTTACGTCTAGCTAAACCTTAATCTAGCGCCCACAGAGCTGTAGTTGGGGCTGGTTCTCGGCTAAATAAGGGATTTTGACTATATTGTAGCAAAGTATTTATTATGTACAAATTATTAATTTGTTGATATATATGTTAAAAATAAAAAAAGAGAGATTTCTGTTGTTTTTGATTGTTATTTAGAATTATTATTTGTTGCTTGATTTTGGTATACATGAGTATTTTACGATATTTTCTGCAGTCGTGGGAATGATAAAATAGTTTTGATCAGAGATTGTTTTAATTGAGCTAAAATAATATATAAGAACATAATTTGATTAAAGTTCTGCCTGGCTTAAGGCGAGTAGAACAAGGAAAAACAAAATATTATTTACATAATGTACAAACGTTTTGAGCCGGCCATCGGGAAAGAACAACAATGAGTTTTTATAGGGGAAGAGTGACCTCTGGCGGTCGATTTAACAGAATATTTTATTCCATGATATATAATTTTAAATGAAATAATATTTTTATATAACATATATATGTCATAATTTGCCACAATAGATATAATTTATTTTCGCCATAATTAATATGTTCAAATGTAAATACAAATTAATCCATCTATAAATCTGTACAAAATAAACGGGGGAGCCAGCGCGCGCGGGCGAACGCTACGGCCACCGCCGCGCGTGCTCACGAGTGTGGAACAAGTTCTTTTTTGACGCATACATGCACAACGGTCGCGCCCTTCCATTCAACCACGACAGCTATATATTATTTATATTTTGCTACTCAGAAAACTTCCCTCATTGCTTAACTTGCATCTTATAAATGTTGATTTGGGTTTGTACCTTAAATGCTGTGACATCTGGATAGAAAATGGTTGTCAATGGAGGAACAATGACTGCCCGCCAGTATATGGACAGGGTGGTATGACACATTATTAAACCCTTTATGATGTCTGTTTGGTTAAAAATGTATGTTTTATTCTTATTTGTTATTTAATTGTTAATTATTGTATAAATTGTTGTTAAGTATTATTCTTTGATGTTATTCTATTCTGTATTGTTAATTTATATAATTCATTGTTTTACATAATTAATTCTTTGTTTTATTTTAATCTGTATATATTTTCATTGATTCGGCAACACTGTGTTGTCTATATATTCTGTGTTTTGCTTAGTTTGCTCGTTAGTGTAGTTAAATCGAGCCATTAATTCATGTTAGGCTAATCAAATTCATTAATGTAGTTTTTATTCAAAGATCATTAAATCAGAGGTTCCTTGTTCAATTGCGTAGAGTTCCTTTATTCAAGTCTAAAGAACTCATTCAAGTTGATCATCGCTATACCGTAGCTCATAGAATTTGACCTCGGTAGTTAACGCGAACCACAATGTACAAAACGGGACAATGCTTGTCTTCATACTACTGTCATCACAAGCCAAGCCTTGCGGAATGTCACAACTATGGACTGGCCAGAAAGGTCCCCTGACTAATTAAACATGTGTGAGATGCCATGAAAATACACATTATGTCCTTCAAATACGAACTGTGCAACAATTAACTGTACAAGTAGGCATCCAGCCATGGAGAGAAATGTACTCCAATATTACATACAAACACAATTGGAATCAATAGATTCGACAGTGTATATATGTTCATAGAAGATGCACTTTTGCTAAAACGCTCATTACAGCAATAGACTTTATTAAGCTCATAATATTTTAATAATTTGGTCTATATAATTATCGTAAAGATAGAGGCATTCGTATTTATATGAAAAATAGACACTTCGACCAGTTAGTTTTTTATTTTTCTCAACGTTTCGACAGGATCTTCGTCAGGAGAAGTAAATGAAAATAAAGCATTTGGCAAGGCGTTAAAATTTTTTATTCACTTCTCCCGATGAAAACAAAAGAATTTTGTCGAAACGTTGAGAAAATACAAAAACTCTAACTGGCCGAAAAGTGTCTATTTTTCATATAAATATAAAATGGTCTATGTAAGTCTGTACATTGAGGCCAAGATTCGTCAAATTGCTCTAGTTCCTTCTGAGTGTAGCACTTTACTTCCAATAGTTTATTTATTGGTAAAAACTAAAAGAGAAGAGAAGAGAAAACTCTTTGTTTTCAAACGAAGTATTGCATCGTAACTTCACTATCTTTCAATCATTTAAAACTGCAAGTGCGACTCTATAAATTAACGTCTAAAGTCCGAAAGACGCCTCTTGCGATTAATAAAATCTTACGTTATAAGGATTACAACATTTCATATTACGTTTTTATAGAATTATTATTAATTCGAATAACTTAAAAGAAAACTATTATTTATTCTTAGAAAATAACTTTTTGTCCAAATATAGGCTGAAAATCTATATATAAAGGTACAAAAAATGATTGTTAAAAATAAACCAAATTTGTTTTAAGGAAAAATAGAATCTAATAAAAATTCAAATCCCTTTATAGATAAATTAATTTTGAAAGTATTTTTAAGGGTTGGCACACACAATTCGCATTTAGAAGCTTTATAGCTAAGTTTTCTTCCTCCAATCTTAATGTTTTTACACGTTGAGAATCCATTTGGAGGCTCCAATCTAATTTGAGCCGTTCTGAGGAGTTCAGCTCTCTCCTAACAAAACCCTTCACGGGGAAAGAAAGTTCGCGAAAAAGATAAATTGAAAATTCTTTCTACTTTTTGTCTTTTAGAGAATGCACGGAATATCTCCGTTCAATTATTGCTTCTTTAGTTAAAGATTCAATAGATATTGGATTAGATCAAAAGAAGAGATCTTCACCTGGAAAATTCGGCTTTAATAAAGCCAAATATCTTTATTGCCTTGTTTTCTTTTTGGCTTAGAATTTTAACAAAATTAGATTCCTTAGGACGTCTCTTTCTAAGAGATTTCTTTAATGTGAAAAAACATCATTCTCCAATTATAAGAGATTTAAGACGAATAATCCTTTCAATAATTATAATAATTATTATAATTATAAGAGAGCTATTTTAAATAATTATAATTGTTATATCGACAACAATTAAAGGCCTTTTAGATAACTTGATAATTGGAGATAAATATTTGGACGTTCGCTTCATGGTGAGACTGCAGTCTAGAAAATACGAGCGAAACTTTCGGTAAGACCACAAATAAAAGGTTAAATGTTTGATCGTACAATTTACGGTGAGACTGCAGTCCAAGAAAAATGAGCATAAACCTTTGATAAGACCACACATCAAGCATAATTGGCCAAATATTTGAACATTCATGGTGAGACTACAGTCCAGGAAACATGAGCAAAACTTTCAGTAAGACCACAAATAAAGCAACATCGGCCGAAAATTTGGACGTACGCTTCATGGTGAGACTTCAGTCCAGGAAACATGAGCATAAACTTTTGATAGGACCACACATCAAGCAACATCGGTCAAATATTTGAACATTCATGGTGAGACTACAGTCCAGGAAAGACGAGAAAAACTTTTGATAAGACCACAAAACAAGCAACATCGGTCGAAAATTTGGACGTACGCTTCATGGTGAGACTTCAGTCCAGGAAACATGAGCATAAACCTTTGATAGGACCACACATCAAGCAACATCGGTCAAATATTTGAACATTCATGGTGAGACTACAGTCCAGGAAAGACGAGAAAAACTTTCGATAAGACCACAAAACAAGCAACATAAATAAATATATCGACGTAAGATTAATGGAGTCCAGGAAACATGAGCATGAACTTTCAAAAATATCACAAATCAATAAACATAGGTCAAATATTTGGACATTCCTGGTGAGACTATAGTCCAAGAAACATGAAAAAAACTTTGGTAAGACCACACATCAAGCAACATGGGTCAAATATTAGTATATTTTACGGTAAGATTGCAGTCCAAGAAACAGAAGCAAAACTTTGGTAAAGCCACAAATCTAGTAACATAGGTCAAATATTCGGGCGTACGTATCATGGTGAGACTACAGTCTAAGAAATATGAACCAAAACTTTGGTAAGACCGAAAATCAAGAAACATGGATCAAATATTTGGACCTACGAATTATCGTGAGACTACAGTCCAAGAAACAGAAGCAATAGCCTTCAATAAGACCACAAATCGAACAAAATTGGTCACATATTTGGACCTACGAATTATGGTGAGACTACAGTCCAGGTAACGTGAGCAATAACCTTCATTAAGGCCACAAATCAAGCAACATTGTTCAAATATGTAGGATTCATGGTGAGACTGCAGTCCAGGTAACATAAGCAATAACCTTCATTAAGACCACAAATCAAGCAACATTGGTCAAATATGTGGGATTCATGGTGAGACTGCAGTCCAGGTAACGTGAGCAATAACCTTCAATAAGGCCACAAATCAAGCAACAATGTTCAAATATTTGCATGTAGGATTCATGGTGGGACTACAGTCCAGGTAACATGAGCAATAACCTTCAATAAGACCACAAATCAAGCAACATTGTTCAAATATGTAGGATTCATGGTGAGACTGCAGTCCAGGTAACATGAGAAATAACCTTCAATAAGCCCACAAATCAAGCAACATTGGTCAAATATTCGGATGGATATTTTATTTCGAAGTAGGCCGACGAAGATTGATTGACCAGAGTGATTGATGGAATTAATTAAACTGGCATATTGCCCTGAGTGGGGCTTTTTCTCTTATAATTTCTCGTGGATATCTGGGGAATCCATGGGTCCTAACTACATAGCTGAATATTTATAGCTATTTGGTGCTCGGATGATGACAGAAGTATTAGAGGCCGAGAGGCTATCATTTAGATAGTCTTTGGAAAAATAATTAGCATGAAATACACCACGAGGAAGGTTCTGGAAGTTTATAGATACCCAAAAATTGGAAGTGCATATAAAAATCTTGCGCTCCTATTGGAAAAGATGTTAATTTTCAACATTAAAAGGCCTCTAGGTTAGTGCGCGCGTGCCAAAGGCTGTTGGATCATTCTTCTTAAATGACATGGAGCTTGAAAGACGTGATTGCAACCCTCCCAGCATTTTCGACAATTTAATCTACCATATCGCGTCTTAGAGATTGAGCCCACTTTTATTACATCGTTCATAAAAATTATAATTGAAAACTAAAAATAAATAAAAATAATAAATAAATAGGAAAAGTATAAGGATGAATGTACACACACACACACACACACACACACACACATAAATCACTATATCAAATAAATCACTACACACACCAACACACATAATGAAATCTATACAGGCTTCATTGGTGTCGCCAACCGCGGGAATGACTCCGCCACCGGTGGACAGCGAGAATTCTCTCCCACAGAGTAATCTTGTCTTAGAGATCTAATACTGTATTGGACGATTCTACATATACAGGATACTATAGGCTACTGTGCTTTCATTTCCTACACAACATTTTTTGTTTTAAAAATAGTACAAATGTGATATTGTACTGGGATAAGGTTCATAAATTATGAAAAAGGCATCTCCTTATCGTGCAACTGGCTTGCGCCATCAGCAACTTTCAGTTGCACGATAAGGAGATGCCTTTTTCATAATTTTTTGTTTTAATTATACTTATTAAAGAGGTGTGCCTCTATTTCACACCGAAAGCACTTTTCAAAACAGAATTATCTATAATAATCAGAGAGAGAGAGAGAGAGAGAGGTAAGGGATTAATAAATAATGATTCCATTCACCTAAATTTTCTTATTCGGAGAGTATGACTACAAGTATTCTGAATCCATTTGAACATATTCTATGGTTCCAAATAAACCTATAAAACATGTTGATTTATAAAATTAATAGTATTTTAACTATAAAAGGTACACATTGTGTTATAAAATTACAAATATTTTCTCACAATGAGTATCTTTTTATTGAAAAAAAAAAAACCGCTAGCTTTCAAGCGTTAATCGCTCTTCAACGGGCTTACTAAAATATCGACTTTATCCCACCAGAAATATTTACAAAAACAAACTTATATTTCTGGTGGGATAAAGTTGATATTTTTGTAAGCCCGTTGAAGAGCGATTAACGCTTGAAAGCTAGCGTTTTTTTTTCAATAAAAAGATACTCATTGTGAGAAAATATTTGTAATTTTAAAACTTTTTCACATTGTGTTATCAAATTATAAAACTATTTTAGAGGCGTAATAATCTTTTTAAAATAAAACAATTTCTACTGTCCTTACTGCGATGGAAAAATTAAAGGGAGGGCCTGGCTCATCAGTGGTGAACCCTCCCAGCGGTTTCGCCAGTTTAATCTGTTATATAACGAGTGAAGACATTAAGACGCGAATGTTTATTTTCACAAATAAATCAAACTTCTACTCTCCTTACTGTGATGAAAAAATATTGGGAGGGCTTGGCTCATCAGTGCTGAACTCTCCCAGCGGTTTCGCAATACAATATTGGAGCTCTAAAGAAGCGGTCTGGTAGATTAAATTGGCGAGCCAAGCTCTCCCAATATTTTTTCATCGCAGTAAGGACAATAAAAGTTTGATTTGTAAAACGACATTGGAAAATATCCCGCATGAGTTTCTTTTAAATGAAAAATCGAAATTTATTTTAGTAAGAAATAACGACTATTTCTAACCTTAGAGATGAAGTATGAAAGGATGAATTGTGAAGAGTAATGATAAACGGAAAAATATGTCCAGGGTAGCCTAGTGGACATGGCATCTGCCCGGTAAGCGGAATACTGTGGGTTCGTTTCCCATCCCTGGACACTTTTATTTTTTCCGTTTATCATTACTCTTCACAATTCATCCTTTCATACTTCATCTCTAAGGTTAGAAATAGTCGTTATTTCTCCCTAAAATAAATTTCGATTTTTCATTTAAAAGAAACTCATGCGGGATATTTTCCAATGTCGTTTTACAATCATAAGCCGCATTATATTGTATTATTAAAAAAATTGATTTATTTGTGAAAAGAAACATTCGCGTCTCAATGTCTTCATTCTTTATATATATATATGGCGCGTTATTGCTTTGTATACATTGTGTTAAATTATAAAGAAAAGAGTGGTTGAATAAGGTCTTGTAGTTCTCAACAAGGTACTAAATGTTTATTATTTTCGGCAAATTGAGGGGTTTATTAATGACGTGCTCCTGTCACAATATTTGTCGGCTCTAAATTTGGTCGCTGGTGGAAACACCATCCGTCACGTAGGACCAGTCCCAGCAACCGCAAAGATTATCCAAGCAATCCTTTGAGTGAATTATGTAAATTAATAGATGTCTTCCAATTATTTTGAGCCATCCAATTAAAAATGGCTTCGAAGAGCTTCCAAACCTAGTTAACCTTTTCAATTAAACAATGTTACAGGTTTCTGGAGATGAGCTTTTTTTTAATCATTATTAAACGTAAACTCGAGCTTTCGGGGATCCCTGCCCATTCTACATCAGTACATAAAACATATTTAAAAGGTTTTTCATAAGTTTTTATACGTTTCTATGTACCCCTGTAACCTGTAACATTGTTTAATTGAAAAGGTTAACTATGTTTGGAAGCTCTTCGAAGCTATTTTTAAAATGGATGGCTCAAAATAATTAGAAGACATCTATTAATTTACATAATTCACTCAAAGGATTGCTTGGATAATCTTTGCGGTTGCTGGGACTGGTCCTACGTGACGGATGGTGTTTCCACCAGCGACCAAATTTATAGCCGACAAATATTGTGACAGGTGCACGTCATTAATAAACCCCTCAATTTGACGAAAATAATAAACATTGAGTACCTTGTTGAGAACCACAAGACCCTATTTAACAACTGTAACATTGTTTGATTAATATCCGGGAGATTTAAATCGATAGTTAACCTTTTGAGATTTCATTCAGAGAACTTGATCAACCACTGTCAAAATTAAGACTTACAAATAATTTTTCTTTTGCAAGTAGCGACAGCTTACCATCATCTATGACGTTTCCATAAACTCACAAAGTGCATATACTCCTTACAAAGGGATATGCAAATTGCTTCACAGAGTTTTACATCTGTGTCCTCAGAGAGCTATTAAATATTCTAGTTCACATTAATTTAACATTCAATATCTGAACCTCGCAGAAAGTGAAAACTTTCAGCAAACAATGGAGCAAATTATCGAGATAGGCAACCCTCATTTAAATTATTGATGAGGTGGGTGTTTGAATTTTATATGCTAATTTTATAATTATTCTTATTTTTTAATTCATAGAAGCATTTTTCTGGCAGATATATTCAATTTTTTAAAATCATCATTTAAAAAAATAATATTTATTTTTTTCTTAGTTTTAGTTATCAAATCATTTGCAATATTGTAGTTTCTTTTTGTTTTGTTGTGTTCCTTTTTAAGCAATAAAATATATAGAACTAAGGTGTAATATTCAATTCAAGCATATGGAACCAACATCGATTCATTTTTAAAACAAAGCATAAATCATAATCTTATACAACTTTCACTTTTTCATACAGTGGGTAAACACAAGCAAACTTAAAATTCATGTTTCTGAAATGATTGCCTAGTCACTTGGAAATTGTGTATCCTATTCAATCCGTACAACGCTAGACCTATACATTTAAACTAAGATTGAAACAGTTGTTGTATTGCCATCAATACGTATGTTGGTTGTACTGAAGGAATGGATGAAAGTCCACCCCGATAACATCAATACCTATTTAAAACGACCATTCCGGGACTTCTAGGAGTAAAAATTGCCAGAGGAAAAGTTATGGACTGGCAAGTTGTCTGAGGCTATTCTGGAATTGAATGCGGTCGCTGGGCCATCCAACTTCCAAATCTTGTTCATGGCTATACCACCAATGTCTGCTAAAACCACAAGTCTGTTGATGTTCTTAAACACAGACAATGATACTTGCCTGCATTCGTTAATTCTATTTTCAGTCGATATTACAGTCGGTATTCAGTTATGGTAAAGAGAGAACATTCAAAGACAAAGAGGATAAGTTTCTTTTTATGAACATGCGTTCGAGCTTTCGGGCACAATGTCGCCCTTCAACAGGAATAAAAATACACAGCGAATCAAGATACGTCTATATATATACATGTGATTAGCATAAATAAGAAAACTATTATTTATTATTATTATTATTATATATTTTTTTAAATAATAGTTTTCTTATTTATGCTAATCACATGTATATATATAGACGTATCTTGATTCGCTGTGTATTTTTATTCCTGTTGAAGGGCGACATTGTGCCCGAAAGCTCGAACGCATGTTCATAAAAAGAAACTTATCCTCTTTGTCTTTGAATGTTCTCTCTTTACCAAGTTACTCCAGAGGATTTTACCTTGTTTAAAAATTCAGTTATGGTAGTAAATAATTTTATTCGTGATCGATCGTTGTACTGTACGTATTACATCCCAAACACGACACCAGCCATCTCTGTCTTAAGCTCAATGTACCATCTCGGTGACCGTTAAGCCAGTGAGTTCCTTTAATTGGTCCATGAAGCGTGTCGATGGGCGTCCAGGTATGTGTCGCCCAGACATCTTTCCGGTCAGTATGGTGTACTCCATTCCCCTGCGTCGTGTGATGTGACCGAATAATCATTCAGTTATGGTAGAAATTGATAAATCACACTCATTTTGAAATTCATTTTCAAACTTGACGATATTGTCGCTAAGAAATATTTTATTATTTAATTTAATTATTCAATGAAATATTTTAATCAGATTTTTATTAATTAATATTTGTAAAATCATCATTTAGTTACCTAGCTTGCTTGCTCGATATTCCCTAGCTGTAGATAGTTTTGTTAATTTGTTAATAATTGTCGATTAGTCGCCGTGACGTCATCAATAAATACTTTCACATCTTCAGATATACGAAGACTTGATTTCTACGCTACAATAGAATATTCTCCAAGATAAATTTGATGACTAAAGACTAATTCTTTTGAGACAAGACGACATTTATTTGCTGTATTGAAGGTCCGTGAAGTTGCTTGTATACCCCAGTAGTGACAACATGCAGGGACCTATCATGGACAACCACCTTTGTATCAATTGAAAGTCTGAATACGGTCTAGGACTCAGTGTATACTTTCAAAATGTAAGAAATGCCAAATCTTAGGTAGATTTACAAAGCTACCTTTTGATGTAACAGAAGTCTTAATTTACAAGGTTGTCCCAAAAGTTCGTGTTTTTTTCTTAAAACGTTGTTTTTCTTATTACTTGGCGAATAATATTATTACGGCAAATACATAATAAATACATAATACAATTACTTTATACATAATACAAAGACATTATACATAACGGAGAAAATGATTATGGCGAATAATATTGGTATTTAATTTTTTTGCAAGTGTTTACGAACTTTTAGGACAACCTTGTACATATCCACCTTTTTGTTCGAAATTTTGAGGCTTAATCATATATAATTCAAAGAAGATCCATTCCCTATAAAGATTTTGTAGCATAGCCAAATAAAACCATTTCTTATATTCAAATGTGAAAGTGAAAAAAAAAATCTTGTTTGTATAAAAGAGAATTATTCTGTAATATGATAGTGGTCTGTTTCTATTTTTTACAACGTATTTTTATAAATAGACCGAAATTTTCCCCCGTTGAGGTTGTCTTTCAAGTCTTAACGTCAGAAAGACCATTTTAAAGATTGCATTGCATATCCAATGGGCGGGTTTTAAATTTAGAAGAGTTCTCTCAGAATGTCACTTAGGTATGCATTAGGTTTTGGAATAGCGGGGGTTGATGGTCGCTGGAGGCTTTCTGTGGAACAGGACTGGATCACCTCTCATGAGAGACGTTTCTAAAACTTTGCTAATTTTGGTCTCTCCAGAAGGTAGTCGTTAATCAGAGGTCGGATTTGATCAGATGACAAGTTAGCTCTGGTCCACCGAGATGTTAATATTGCCGTCGAACTGCTTTTCACATGTGTAGACATCTATAGCACCCCCTCTCTATAGCATCCTATTTTGGTGAGTCTCAAGAAGGGGCGCTATAGACAGGTTTAACTGTATATATATGTATGTATATAGTTGTAAGTGCAAAGTCGAACTGCTTTTCACATGTGTAGACATCTATAGCACCCCCTCTCTATAGCACCCTATTTTGGTGAGTCTTAAGAAGGGGCGCTATAGACAGGTTCAACTGTATATATATTTATGTATGTATATAGTTGTATGTGCAAAGTCGAATTGCTTTTCACATGTGTAGACATGTGGTGTACTTACAGTAAAAGCAGTCGCTTAATACCCACCATGATTATCATAGCCTGTACCACGTGTACTAGGAGTAAAAAAACTTTATATAAAAAGCCAGGAATACAATAGATAGTGTAATTACCCACCTTCCAGTATAAAACTGAATGTTTAGAAGAAACCACAGATTGTTATTCACGAAGAATTCTGGTAGATTTGACATCCTGATTTCGTAGTTTAACAAACGGCCAGAGCTATCAAATGTTCAATTGGCCCACTCCCAAGGGAAACAGCACGTGACCTTACAAATAGAAAAGTTTATGAATAATTTAAAAATAAAAATAACTAAAGAGGAAACTCGAATTTTTCTGGAGTTATCTTAAATGGTTAAGAAAAACAATAATTTCTAAAAACATATTTGCATACCTAAATATCTATAAATCTATACATTTCTTTTTAGAGATAGGATTACACATTTAGGATAGATAAAAATAGCGAAATTCCTTTTGGGATTTTAAATGGAAGAAAAATAAGAAGTTAATGCAATTGGGTGGCATTGAGTGCAAATGGTTGAATGTTTGTATTGATTTTTTACCAGCGCCAGGTTCCATTACACCTAGGATCCGGGATTGAGTCTAGGGGATGGATAGGTCGAGATTCCCATTCTCAGGAAAAACTATTTGATGCTCTTTGTTTCATCAAAAAACTATTTGAAAATTACATTTAACGCCATTTCTGTCAAAATATGAATTATTACCTTTATCAGAGTTTTTTGTTGCTGTATTTTAAAATACAAATTTCTATAACAATTAAACATTTAAACAAGAATTTAACAATTAAAAAAGAATGAATAAAAGAATAAAAGGTGTGATCAAAAGGTAACCGCGAACTTTTTAAAATTAAAATAATATAAATTTGTGTGTTAAATCATTTTATTCATCAAAATTTTCAAAATAGGACCCTTTACTTTCTACACATTTTTTCCAGCGGTCAAAAAGCTGTTTAAAAGCGGTTTCATTGTCCATATTTCTGAGATTGCTTATTTCAGAGGTCGCATTAACCTGTTCCCTGACAAGTTAAATCAACGTTTAGTTGATTTCTGTTCCACTAGATGGCGCTCTGCCATCTAAAAAGCTGATGTGCTCGTGGTCAGGATATGCCTTTTTCTATTTTAATACCATCACCTGACCTTTTTTAAAATTTTTTTTTTCACACACCTACACAAATATATATTGAGAAAAAAGGCATTTCCTGATCGTACAACTAAGAGTTGCTGATGGCTTGCACCATCTATCGGGATAAATATCAACTAATCGTTGATTTTCAATTATTCCAGAAAAAAAAATCACTTTTGTACTATTTTTCACATTGATTGGCGTTCTCACGTCCTTCCGGCCTAAATGCCTGTCTCGTGGTTTTTCAAGATGTCCCAAAGACCAGCTTTTTTGGTTGTTGAGGTACAGCTTGCCACACGCTGACGAAGGCCAACAGCCCGAAACGCGTCCGTGGTTAGCTTTTCTTGATTAATAAAGAATGGGTATTTTGCCATTTCTGTAATATTTGGAAATCAACGAGAATAGTTGATATTTATTTCGATAGATGGCGCAAGCAATCAGCAACTCTTAATTTCACGATCAGGAAATGCCTTTTTTTCTTAATTTATCCACCTGATCCAAGTACAAATTCACTTTTGTTCTATTTTTCACACACACATATATATCTAAAGAGACAAAGGCCGCCTCTCCCGTCAAAATAGACGTCAAAACTAGACGCCATCTATTGACCCTCGCCGCAACTATCGGCCTCGGGTCGGTAACAAAGCGGTGACAATGTTGCGGCCACGGTCAATAGATGGCGTCTAGTTTTGACGTCTATTTTAACGGGAGAGGCGGCCTTTGTCTCTTTAGATCAATATCCTCCCGGGAAAATTTCCATCCACACATATATATAACTATATCGTGGTAATTATTTCTTTCTATTCATTTACATTTGGTAAACCATTATTAAAAAATACAGTCTTACACATACCTTATGTTTTTAGCTTTATCGAGGTAAAACTCTAAAAAGCTTTTGAAGTGCCAGTGTTATGTACATGGTAGTAAAAGAGGCTAATGCTCTTGAATTATTATAAGAATGAATTATTGACAAAAATATTGCAGTAATATTATCATTAGATTTTATGACCCCAAAATGAGTAAGCTAGTCTGATATTTGAAGATTTTCAAATTCTGGGGTCGATTTTCTTTTTTCAAATCTATCGTTTTTCTATCACAAAATATGCAAGTTATTTATTTGAAATATAGCATGAGAACGCCCTTGTAACCTTAAAATAATTTTTAACTCCTTGCCAAGGGCTTTAATTTTTACTTGATCCTGACGAGGACAGAAGATTTTTGTCGAAACGTCGAGCAAATAAAAAGATTTACTGGCCAAAGTATTGTAAGAACTATGAATGTCGGCCAGGAAGCCTATATATTCAAGATACGTTATTTATGTTTTAATATTTGAATATATTTTTATAGCTCCTATATTTTGATAGCATCTACATAGATACTAATTATTAAATATATATATTTTTATTGGTAGTTTCAATGGGAAAGAGAGTTTAAGTGACCTTTGAAATTGTATTTTATATATATGTATATCATATAATCTAGAATGCAATTATTTTATTTTTTAAAAACATGTATTCAACTTTCATCATCGACTATTCTTTTATTTTTGACCATAGATTTATAACATAACACTTTATATTTTGTTGTAAATATGTATAGTTAACCTACCTATTTTTTAAATCACGAATATAGAATTCATTTTATAAATTATATATTACTGTGATAAATAATTTTATGTGTAATTTGCTTCAAGTAATTCAAAATAAAAACTACTTGATAAGTAAATAATATATTATACCTATTTTCACGACTGCACCTCCAATTCTATCTTTTTCAACGACAAAACAAAATATTCATAACATGTACATATATTAGATAATAAAAGGCATATATTGGATTTAATAAAATATTTATTTTGCCAATATTTCGGCTGGCTGAAAGCCAACCTTTATCGAGGCATTACATTTTTGTATACACAAACTCAGCGCCGCATAGCACTATGCGGCGCTGAGTTTGTGTATACAAAAATGTAATGCCTCGATAAAGGTTGGCTTTCAGCCAGCCGAAATATTGGCAAAATAAATATTTTATTAAATCCAATATATGCCTTTTATTATCTAATGAATTAAGTATGGATTGCTCTATTTTCAAAACAATGTACATATATGACTTGGCTTCTCACGTGCTTTGTTCGAGTGATTATTCTCCGAAAGAGTTTTGTTACTGTGCCCATTAAACATGATGCAGAAACATTATCATAACCATTTTATGACTAAAAATAGTAAATTAGTCCAGTACTTGGTTAATTTTAGTTTTGCTTGTTTGAAAATTCGACATAAACTTCTTCTAGAGGTAACTCTATATCCTGGTAAAATTTCAGCCAGATTGGTTAAATATTGAGAGAATACGTATAAGGAATAAATACATGAATACAAATAACATAAGTAATTTGATATTTACACATATAGAGATTAAATAGGGGAGATTGAATTCTGTTGTTATTCTCTATCATCTGTAAGGTCGTGTGGAAACTGGGGCATAGCAATTTTGTAAAGTACAATCGGAAACTTTTCTTGTAATTTAAAGCTTTCCATTGTGACAAGTCATTTATTAATGGCCTTCTCCAAGTAATAATAAGTAATGTGACTTGACATTCCTTCTTGGTATTTAATTTTGTTAAAATACCGCGACTTTAAATCAATTACTTGATACAGCCGGGCTTGGTCGATTGGTGTGGTTGTGAGATAACACAGCTATGGACCGATATTGGGCAGCTATTTGGAATTGTCTCTAGCTTGTTTTTAAAACTTAATTTATATATCTTTTGAAGAGATTTCATAATATACTTTTCGGCTTATTTGTCTGAATTTGTGATATATTCTTGGATCTGTGCCATGCGCATAGAAAATGATCAGTAAAATGGATGTTTTCAAATGTAACAAAGTATTCAATATTTGTAGCAAAGTATTTATTATTTTATTAAAAGTTTATCAATTTTGATTATTTTATTTTTCTACTCTGTAAACTTGCTTCATTGTTTCTCTTTTTTTACTCAATTTTAATTTGTGCTTGCCTTAAAAATAAATTTCCGTGTCATCTTGAAGTTTGTATTTTCTTATTTTCTACGTTACATTTTGATGGAGATGCTGGGTAGGTTTGGAAAGACAAAATAAAGATCGCCGAGCAGCTATTGAGACCATGGGTGCTGTAATCTACATTTTTAGAGATTGACTCCAGGATTCCACCATCTGTCAAAATCAAGACTTCCTTCAACGAAGACGATGTTCCTTTAGGCGATATGACGATAAAGCAGCTATTCTCTCCACAAGGGAAAAGGCGCAAAAGTGGCAGGACACTGACTTAGCTCCAAAAGAAATGGCTGCCTCTGACATGAGGAACAGACACCATATGCAGCTGCTCCTAACAAGGAGTACAAACGCTGCTCATCCTGTATCCCTGGATTAGGAGTCCTTACAGAGTACTATCAGCCGGGCCAGCTGAGCCCAGGTTTTTTAGCGAGCTTGTTACTGCTCTCCCTTCCTCCTTTTTCATCCGGGCTTGGGACCGGCAAAGGCGGAGTTAAACACAAGGTAATAAGACCAAATCCAAATAAATAATGTGCAACGTTTCGGTAACAGCGTTATTACCATCTTCAGACAAAGGTACTGAATTCAGTTCAAAGTTCAAGAATCCATTTAGTACTTTTGTCTGAAGATGGTAACAACGCTGTTACCGAAACGTCAAACACTATTTATTTGGATTTGGTGTTATTACCTTGTGTTTATAATCTATTATCCAAATTGTGCTTTATCGAAGTAAAATGTTATTTATTGAACATATTCAAATTTATAAGCTATTATAGACGCGTATGATTCTTTTTTAAAATAAAACAATTTCTACTGCCCTTACTGCAATGGAAAAATTAATGGGAGGGCCAGGCTCATCAATGGTGAACCCTCCCAGCGGTTTCTCCAGCTTAATTTTTTATTTATTTAATTTTTTACATTGCAGTAAGGGCAGTAGAAATTGTTTTATTTTTAAAAGAATCATACGCGTCTATAATAGTTTCGAATTTTGATAACAGATGGCGCGCTAATGCATCATAATATTCAAATTTACAATAGTGCGTCGGACATTCCTTAATTCCAAGAAATTGTGAGAGATTTATAGGAAACTACTTGAACCAATGAAAGCTGAGGTAGGAATTCTGTACACGATAGAAAGCTGCTTCCATCCAGGAGCTGACAAACTGATTACTTCCCCGTTAATTATCTCTCGCCCCCGCAAAAACTTAATTAGTATTAATAGTTTTAATAAACTCATAAATTTAATTGCTCTCGTGCGGAACAACATCAATTTTAAGTTTCATTCTTCTCTTCCCTTTAAGAACATTATCTATATAGAAAACATCTCTCTACTTGTGAGCAAGTTGTGGTTATATAAATAAAAATAAATTAAATTTGAACACATATTTATATTTCGAATGAAGACAATAAGACGCGAATGTTTGTTTATATTTTCATCGCAGTAAGGACAATAGAAGTTTATTTGTGAAAAGAAACATTCGTGTCTTAATTCGTTATATATAGATGGCGCGTTATTGATTTGTATAAACATATATATATGTCATAATTTGTATATGTATATAGTTAATAATAGTTGTATTTGTATATAGTTAATGCCAAGAGATACAATTTATTCTCGTCAAATAAGTATGTAAATATGTTACGCTTGCGTTAAAATGTAAATATGTAAATTCATCCATGTATAAAAGGCGGCACAAAAAATAAAGTGGCAGACATCGCGGGCGCGCTGCTCGCTAGGCATAACGACTGCGCCTCTTCATTTAGCTACGACATATATATATATTAGATAGTAAAAAGGCATATATTTGATTGAATAAAAGATTTATATGCCAATATTTCGGCTGACTGAACGCCAACCTTTATCGAGGCATTACATTTTTACTATCCAATGATTGCTCTATTTGGATTGTTGCTCTATTTGGTATGGATTGCTCTATTTTCAGAACAACAACAACAACAAAAAAGAAATATATTATAAGCTATATATACATATATATTCGAAACTATTTTAAAGGCGTAAGATTATTTTTGAAATTAAACAGTTTATAAACTGGCGAAACCGCTGGGAGGGTTCACCACTGATGAGCCAGGCCCTCCCATTAATTTTTCTATTGCAGTAAGGGCAGTAGAAATTGTATAATTTCAAAAAGAATCTTACGCCTTTAAAATAGTTTCGAATTTTGATAACAGATGGCGCGCTAGTGCAATATATATATATTGCACATATATTATAACATATATATATATATAAATAAATAGTTGTTTAGTTTTATAGTTTAGTTTTGTATTAAAATTATCTTTATTTCTTTGATTATTTAAATTCAAATTATAAAATTTGTAAATTGTTATTATTTAATAGAGAGAGGGAGAAAAAAAAATGTTTTTTACTTCTTACACATCATCCATATATATACAGGGTTATCCAAAAGTCCCGCACTATTTTAAAAATTAATAACTCCGCGAATATTTGCGCTAGAGCAATGCGGTAAACACCATTGTGTTCAGGATGCAATGGGATTTTTTTATGGCAAATGATGTAAAATTCGAAATTGATTTTAGTTACAATTTTATTCGCCAGATGGCGCTCTACCAGAATCAGAGATTCAGCGGCCAAATTGTTTGATATATTGGAAAATATAACTGATCTATACGTATTTTCCTTTTTGAATACCAGGAAAGAACCCTAATAATTTCAAATAACAAATTAATAAAACACCACTTCGCCAAAAGTATGAAGAATTGGTTAACGATTTTCAAATACAATCAGAGATATGTAAAATAGGTAAATGCAAATTAAAACATGTAGCAAAAAGAAAATTGATATTTTAGATACGGTTTGTTTCCGAAGATAATAAATTTCTAATATTTTTAATTCAACTCTCACTCAGTATCGATTATATTTATTTTAATTCATTTGAAAAATATGTATCTATCTCTGATAATTTATTTTACTCTGGAATGCCGTTGTTGTTATCGTGTCCAATAAAGAGCCTTAGATGTATCCATGCATCTCCATCACAGCAGCAATGTCCACTATCTTGGGTGTGTAAAGCTGCTGCTCTGGGTCTATGTCAATTTTCTGCAAGGCTGCGGCCATTGCTGGCTATGAGAATATGTGGGTAGGTGTTAGATCCACACCAGGACAGTTGTTGCATGTCCTATAGGTTCTTGTGCCATCTGGATGTATTGTCATTCCTTCATAGTGTTTTGTTCTAAGTCTTGTTATAGTTTTTGTCATTTTTCTCTCAGAGTTTATTTCGAATTTTGATATTTTCTTATTTTTTTTGTTTAATTATCTTGTATTTTGACAAAGAATCAGCGTCAAATAATGACATTTGTTCTTTCCTTTGGCTCAACTTTCTGGCTCCCTTTGCCAATTCAAATGCCATTTCATTACCCCCGATCCCAGAATGGGCAGGGATCCAATGTAGAATGCAGTTATTCTCCAATGGTTCCAGTTGGGTAAGTAACGAGTGTATTTTCTGTGTGATTTTAGTATTGCCCTTCTGAATTGCTTCTAGAGCGGATATGGAGTCGCTGTATATTAAAAAAATCCTTCTGCTTGATGCAGGGATGGATGGTTAAGGCATACATCAAGGGCTTTCCAGATAGCTGTCAGTTCACAAGTGAAGTTTGACGAAATCTGTCCTGCTCCTTCTTTGATTTTGATGTTTGTTTCATCTTGCACAGTATTATGTTAATTCCGGCCCCTCCATTACTCAGGGTAAGGTCTGAAGATCCATCTGTATATGCTGTTAAAGGGGGTGGCCTAGCATTTTTAATCAATAATTTATATTATGAGGACATAGCCATTAATATTCCAAACACATTAAACCTCGAAGCCCAAGGTATCAAAGTCTACCTCAATCAAAACAAAGCCATCAACATATACAATATGTATCACCCTCTAAACAATACATTTATTGACGATGGAATAATGGCTCAATTTCTTACACAGACAACACTATTATTGTAGGTGACCTTAATGCCAAACATCAACTATGAGGATGTTCCACGCCAAACCCAAGAGGCAAAATACTATCAAACATATTTAACGACAATGCTTTCATTTGCTTAAATGATGGGAATCCTACCCACCATTCCTACAGCTATAATACTGCACAAGCACTTGATATAAGTTTTTACTATCCTGACATTTTCCACAAATGCAAATAGCAAATATTAAAAAGTTTTGGAAGTGATCATTTGCCTAATTTGATAGAAATTAGCACCAAGACCAAAACTAGCTCAATTAAGAAAAATTCTGGAACTTCAAAAAGGCTAATATGATATCTTTCGAAAACACCATTATTGAAGCAGCCAAAGTGTCAATACCAAGAGGTAATATTAAGAAATAATTTCCAAATTATACACACCAGGCAAAAAATATTCAAACACTTATAACTAAAAGAAATGAACTACAAAAAAGTGCACCCAAAACCAAACAAATTGTAGAACTGAACTGAACATTGTGGTTGCAAAAATAAAAAGATTATACGTAAATGTGAAAAGGGAAAATGGAAACAAATCTGTGAAAACCTGAACCCAAGAAACCCAAATACAAAACTTTGGAATTTGGCAAAACAAATTGACAGAGTCCAGCCACAAACTGAAAACACAAATATGATTAAGAATACAGATGGTACACCAGCAACTAATGACAAAATTGCTGCCAATCTTTTAGGTAATTCATATCAAATAAGTAGTAAAATCAAGGTTGAAAAAAGGCCCGAAAGATTATTCATGACTGTAAAAATGTCACCAGCACTCATAATATTTTTCATGAAAAAAATCAATATGAAAGAGATAGCTTATGCATTAGAAAACACTGACCTAAACAAGACTCCTGGGCCAGATGGAATCCATGGCCGAATGATATCAAACTGGGCAAACTTGGCAAAGAAAGACTTCTTAATATTTTCGATAACTCCTGGAAAACTGGAAAATTGCCTCAAGACTGTAAAAATGCAACAATAATTCCCATTAAAAACTTGACAAATCTGCTGATGACCCAAAAAACTACCGACCTATCTCCCTCACAAATATTTGCTGCAAATTAATGGAAAAAATTATACTCAGACGACTCACCTACCACCCCGACACAAGAAATCTCTTACCAGAAGAACAATATGGATTTAGGAAAGGACATGGGACAATAGACCAACTCTTATTTTTCACACAAAAGGTAAAAGATTCACAAAACAAAAAACCAACTAACCATCATCATAGCTGCTTTTTAGACCTTACACAAGCTTTTGATAAGGTATGGAAAAACAAGTTAATTAGATAATTATACAAACATTTCAAAATTGATGGAAAAGCTATAACTTGGATAAATGATTCCCTTATATAAAAATATATACATCAGGGTCAAATATAATGGCACTCTATCTAAAACCTTCAAATTGTACCAAGGATTACCACAAGGATCAGTCCTTAGCCCAACTCTCTTCACCCTATTTATTGCAGGCATAGAATAAAATTTTTCACATAAAACTAATATTGAACTTTTCGCTGATGACATTATTCTATGGAGCAGCAACACTAACTGGAAAAAAGCTGAAAGAGATTTGAACAAGATTCTTTTCCACCTAGAATAATTTGCTAATAAACATAAATTAGAATTTAACCCCCAAAAATCTGAAACCTGTCTTTTTACTACCGATAAGAAACGATACAAAATAAGACCAAATATTATTCTGAAAGAACAACAATTGCAATATAATAAACATCCTAAATATCTCGGCTACACCCTGGATCCAGAAATTTACTCAAGTAAACATATTGAAGGAGTTGTTAGAAAAGGAAGAGACCGACTAAAAATCTTGAAATATATTTCAGGAAGAGTGGGGAGCTGAAGCAACAACACTAAAATTAACTTACACATCTCTAATGAGACCTATCTTGGAATATGGATATCAAATCTATGGTACAGCATCTGAAACAAATCTAAAAACACTGGAAAGGATACAACTAAATGCAACTAGAATTATTACAGGTCTTCGAAATACCTGCCCTGATAATATTGTACTTTACGAGGCAGACATTATGCCCTTAAAGGATAGAAGAAGCTACAATCTGCCAAAATATATAAACAAAATCAAGAGTTATGAAAACAAACACAGAACTTTCAATTACATACTTAATTGGGAACCCAATATGAGACTCAAAAAAGAAGGCCCTCTCCACCTGGCCAAAAGAAATGGATTTTTAAAATATAAAGTGGAAAAATATTATTTAGCTGAAAAAATATCTCCATGCGAACCACTAACAAAATGTTATTTTTAATGCCACAAATGGCATTGAGAAAATAAACAGAAGAAGCCCAGAATTTTGCTCAGTCTTCAGATAAGAACATATAGCCATCTATGAAGTCTTAAAATCCATCAGAAACACTAAACATCACGATATATGGATTCTTACTGATAGTAGAAGTGCCATACAACACTTGAGCCACACAGGGGAACCTAGAGACAAAGTAAGCAGGAACATAATTGGTTATCTCCAAAAACTCTCAATACCTCAAAAATTCACCTTCAATGGATACCCTTACATGTTAGCATTGAAGGCAATGAAGCTGCTGGTGCGCTAGCGAAAAAAGGCACAAAATAACCCTTGCTACAGAAAAATAAACTTACTTTTAAAGAAATAGAAACTGTAGCCAAAATAAACAAGAACTGGAGGATCCCATCTAAGCACAGTTGGTACACCCTAGAAGCAGATGGCCACCCAGACCTTTCGGTCCAAAAGCCGGCATGCGAAGCATGCCCTTCGCTGCTATTCTGTTCAACTCATAAGCCAAGTAACGGTATCCAGGCTAGTGCTTGGACATTGTACCTGGAAACACCACCTCCCAGACAACGTGTCTGGAAGGATTTCTATACCGGTGGCCTTTAATCACAGCAAAATAGGAAACTATCTACTGTGTCCAGCAGGGACCGCGGGGAGGCAACCCCCGGTCGACTCTGTTCACTCACAGCTGAGGAAACCTCAGCTGCCACGTCGTGGGATTTCTCAAGAAGCTTGCTGTGATTTCTCAGCAGCTCACTCTCGCGCCCCTCGCACTCCTTCTCTCTTCCTGCACACCCACTACCCTTGGGCAATCCAAGACGTAGTGGCGTGCATTCACATCCCTTTCTCCATAGACGCAATCAGGGTTTCTCTTAATTTTAAATCTGTGGAGACTTGGGGGCCCATGTCCCGAACTACCCTAATGAGTTTGTGGGACATTACCTTACAGAGGTACTTAAGTGTTGTTACCCCATTGAATACCTCTCTCCCCTTCACACTGATTCTCCATCTGTCCAACCATAAGTCCTGGACGTGCCCCCTGATCCTCCTATACGAGGTGTGTTCAATAAGTATCGCGACTTTTGAATTTTCGCGGGTTACGTATATTCGAATTTAGATCTTTTTGTGGCTTTATGTTGGTACTCATGTCTCTCACTTATGCCGACAAGCTCGGCCATTTTGAATGTTCACTTAATTGTTGACAGCTGCTTTGCTTGCAGGTGTTTTGGATCGTCTTCAATTTTTACCTATTAAAAAAATGGATCAAAGAACCTGTATCAAAATTTGTGTGAAAAACGAAATTAAGTGCGCGTATGCATTCCGAATGTTGACTGTGGCATACGGAGAAGCTACCTTGGACCGAAGCAACGTTTATCGGTGGTACAAAATGTTCTCAGAAGGTCGAGAAGATGTGAACGACGAAGAGCCTCCCGGACGCCCGAGCACTTCAACAACAAACGAAAAAATTAATGAAGTGGAGAAAATGATATTGGCCAATCGTCGAATCACCGTTAGAGAAGTTGCTGAGGACCTAAACATATCGATTGGCTCGTGCCATTCGATTTTTATCAATGATTTGAGCATGAGACGGGTCGCCGCGAAATTCGTACAAAAATTGCTCAATTGCGACCAAAAACAGCATCGCATGAACATTGCTAATGAGATGTTGGACTCTGTCCGCGACGACCCAAATTTGCTCCAGAGGGTCATAACTGGTGACGAAGCGTGGGTTTATGGAACGCTTCACGATTTTGCGTGTCATCCTTGCGCAGGGGCCATGCTAATCTTCTCTGTATCGTTCCAATTTTAGTATATGTACCGCCGAACAAGCGTGTACAAGCGTGGGTTTATGGTTATGACGTGGAAACCAAAGCTCAATCATCTCAATGGAAGCTGCCGCACGAACCAAGACCGAAAAAATCGCGCCAAGTTCGGTCGAATGTGAAAGTTTTGCTGACAGTTTTCTTCGATTGCAGGGGCGTGGTGCATCATGAGTTCTTGCCACAGGGTAGAACGGTCAATAAGGAATATTACCTGCAAGTTATGCGCAATTTGCGCGAAGCAATCCGCCAGAAACGCCCGGATTTGTGGAAGAACAAAAATTGGCTTTTGCACCACGATAACGCCCCTGTTCACACATCGTTGCTTGTGCGCGACTTCTTGGCCAAAAACAACACACTAATGATGCCGCAGCCACCGTATTTCCCAGATCTGGCCCTCTGTGACTTTTTCTTGTTCCCTAAACTGAAAAGGCCCATGAAAGGACGACATTACGCTACACTTGACGAGATAAAGACGGCATCGAGAAGGAGGAGCTTAAAAAGATTTTAAAAAATGATTTTTTGAAGTGCTTCGAAGATTGGAAAAACCGTTGGAACAAGTGTATAATATCTCATGGGATTACTTTGAAGGGGACAAAATAGGTATTCATTAATAAATAAATAATTTTTGAAAAAACACAAAAGTCGCGATACTTTCTGAACACACCTCGTAAACTTCTTTCTTGGTCACTGGGGTCCTCAGTGATCTACCTCTAAAGCATCCTGCCTTAGCGATCCTGTCTGCGAACTCATTATCTTCGATGGGGCTGTGTCTCCTAAACCAAGGGAGCTCCGGAGCCCGCGTCATCATCCCCAGCTCCTGGATTATTTGATGCGCGAGTTGCCCTTTCTCCAGATTGATGGCGACGAGGGCCGACATACAATCTGAATAGAGGCGGTCCAGGCTGAAGTTCTTCTCGGCACACACTCTGAGGGCTACCCTGATTGCAACCAGCTCGGCTGAAAAGACCAATTCGTCCACTCTGAGTGTTAAACTTTCTTGGAAGATCAGCTCTCCATTAGTGTATATCACTACCCCAGCTCCAGTATTGGTTCCAGACTTACTACCATCAGTGAAAAACTCCGTGCCAATCCCTGTCGGCCCTCAAGGACTCCAATTCCACTTTGGCAACCACTGCTGAGGCTTCCTTGGGTCCCTCTTCGATTCCAGGGCCCCCGCTTTAAGTCCTAGGGCATCTTCCCTGTTCTCCCAGATCTTCTGTCTGTGGTCTCCTCCTCTAGTTTCAATCCCAGGGGAATAAGCCCAGCGAGGACCAAAAAGGCCTCACTGCTGGTAGTGCGATATCCCCCTGTGATTCTGAGTGCCGCTGTCCTCTGCACTCTCTCTAGAGTTGTTGCCACCTTCTGATCCCTGTTTCGGCGCCACCAAGCCCCGGAAGCATATAGCAAGATTGGCTCGACACAGGAGAGGCAGAGGTTCCTAAAAATAGTACCCACGTTTTTCAACGCAAAAGGTCGATCTAAAAATGATTTTTATTTGAATAGACACATTTTTAAAATTGTGTACAGTATAATAAACAATGATAACATTTGACAAGCCCATAGGATATTTGGAATAAAGTACGACAAATATATTTTGTCACTCCCCTCTATATTTCATTTGTTGGATCATGACAAATATCCAGTTAAATAGTCAAGGGTCGCCAATCAGTCAAGAAACTACACATTTCTTATAGCAAGAAATCCTATTAATAGTGCCATCATAATTTTTGGTACTATATTAACATTTCAAAAATTCGTGTATTGATATCAGCAGTGTTTTTCAAACATTCACTCTATTTCACAAAACCCCATATAAAATATAAATATTTTTGCTACATGTTTAATTTGCATTTACCTATTTTACATATCTCTGATTGTATTTGAAAATCGTTAACCAATTCTTCATACTTTTGGCGAAGTGGTGTTTCATTAATTTGTTATTTGAAATTATTAGGGTTCTTTCCTGGTATTCAAAAAGGAAAAATACGTGTCGATCAGTTATATTTTTCAATTTATCAAACAATTTGGCCGCTGAATATCTGATTCTGGTAGAGCGCCATCTGGCGAATAAAATTGTAATTAAAATCAATTTCGAATTTTTAATTATTTGCCATAAAAAATCCCATTGCATCCTGAACACAATGGTGTTTACCGCATTGCTCTAGCACAAATATTCGCGGAGTTATTAATTTTTAAAGTTGTGCGGGACTTTTGGATCACCCTGTATATATATATCCATATATATATCTCTCTTTCCACTAATCAATTCATTTTATTTTTTTTGTATATGTCTGGTCTACCATTAGGGTTTCAAAACATAATAACCAAACTTATAACAAAAATAAATTCATATTATAGATTTATTACTAAATACAACTAGATATATTCATATTATAAAATAAAAAAAAATTAAAAAATCATATAAAAAAAAGGATAAAATATAAAATTATAAAAATATATATATATATACTAACAATCTTATCTACCTTCTTTACAATTTTTTTTATTTTTCTTATTATTAGTTTGAATGAAGTGCATGGTTCTGTCTTTCTCTCTTTTCTCTCTATAACTACTAAAATTTATACTATTAAATATATTCTCACTTCTATTATTCTATAGAGAGATAGATGTAACCCGGGCTCCTGGAGCGCAAGACGCCAACTACCCGGGCTGTCCAGCAGTCTAGTTTAGAATACTAGTCACGTCCTGTACGGGTTGCTGAGCTAAACCAGTCCACCAGGAAGTTCCATGCTGGCAGAGTTTCTGGTAGGCGGGCCAGTGATGAGGAATCGAAGTCTGCCTGTCCAAGCAGTAAAGCCGTTTGCGTCCTGTGCCTCAGGAAAGCAGGGCAGTCGAACAAGAGATGATCCACTGTCTGGGGACATTCAAGGCAGTGAGGACAGGTTGGGTCTGTGCCAGGATACCAAAGTGCAAAGTCCGCCAAAACGTGGCCGTGGCCAGTAAGGATGGTGGTAGTGATCTCCCCGTTTCGGATTTTGGGAAGGAATCTTAGGAGTTGACATGATGTGATCCTCCTTAAGAATCTGGTGGAGTGGTCTTGTGTGTATATGTCCGTCCAGGCAGCAAGAGCAGTGGCACGAGAAAGGTTCCGGGCATGACTTCGTGGCAAGATAGAATAGGAAGAAGGTAGGGTGGAAGAAGCAGCGTTCCTTGCAGCTCTATCAGCCCTTTCGTTTCCGTCGATCCCACTGTGGCCGCGAACCCAACAGAGGTTAATGTGAGGAGCACTGTCCAGGGCTAATATAATTTCTGCCACTAGAGCAGACTGGGCTGACCCAGAACTGCAAATGGTCGCCAGAGCAGATTGGCAGTCTGAGGCAATGGTTATTCCCAAGCCCGTTGAATCATTCCCCGCAATGCGAACGGCCCAAAGTATTGCAAGGAGTTCTGCCTGGAAGGCTGTACAGTTTGGATGAAGCCGAAGAAGTACTGGAGGCTGTTCTGGTGAAGGAAGGACTACAGCGGCCTCAACTCCTATGTCACTTTTTGATCCATCCGTGTAGATAATTGGGGTTGTTACCTCTTCAAAGTTCTGGCTGAAAGAAAGAAGTCGTCTAAAAGGAGGGTAGGGCAATGCAGCCGGACCAGGTTTGATCTCAAAGCCTCCCTCATTGATCTGCTTTAGGAAAGCCATCCGGCTCCTGATGATGATGTCGAGAGGTGGGCTTCCAGTGATGGATATGGCTGGGATGGTTGGGGTGCAAGGACCCCCTCTCAAAATACATCTTGCGAAGGTGTAATGGAGGCTTCTGAGCTGTCGGATTCCTTCATTGGCGGAAGCACGACTACCCCAGGCTGAAACTCCGTATAGGAAGGCCGGGATGACAACTGCAGAAAAAATGTTTCTTCCAGCTAAGAAGGAAAGTCCATATTTACCTTGAATGGCGTAGGCGAGACGTGGAATAATGTACTTACATCTACGAGTCAGGTTACGTAGGTGTGCGACAAACCGGCGAGTTTGGTCGAATTCCACTCCTAGGATGGTGATGGATTTACCAATGTTGATTGGTTGGCCCTCAATTTTCAGTCCCGGATCCGGGTTCGGGCGAACCCTTCTCCACTGGAAGATACAGGCCTGTGTCTTGCTGGGGTTAAGGTGGAGACCGTTGTCTAAGCACCACGAGGCCAGATTATTCAAGAAGTCATTGGTTGCTCTTATTGGCAGCCGACTACGAACTTGAATGAGGAGGGTGAAGTCGTCCGCGTAGCCAACCAGTAGACTCTCTCTGATGAGGAAGTGGGCAAAGAGGTGCCTAGCTATCACATTCCACAGGAAAGGACTTAAGACAGAGCCTTGAGGAGTGCCGAGCTGGGAAAAGGTGGAGGCTACGACAGACCATGTAGAGTAAGAAGTCTCTCTATCTTCCAGGAAGCTCTGAACCAGACAAATTAGCAGTCTTGGACAAGCTAGACGTATGAGGCTCTGAACAATAGCAGGTCGCCAAACAGTGTCAAAAGCTCTGCTGATGTCAAGACTGATTGCTAGGGTTTTCCTCCAGTGTGACAGTCTGCTGTCAATGAACTCGGTAATTTTGGCCAGAGCATCTTCTGCAGAACGGCCATGAAGAAAACCAAATTGGTTGTCGGAAAACCAGCCATGTCGATCTGCCAGCCATTTGAGTCTTTCCAAAACACACCTTTCAAATACTTTGGCCAGAGTGTTCAAGAGTGTTATCGGCCTATACCTATCTAACTGGTTTGAGGCTGTGCTAGAGGCTTTGGGGATTAGAATGAGGCGGCCTTCTTTCCAGGGACGGGGGAAGTTACCCATCTGGAGGCATTTGGTAAATATATTCGCCAGTAGTAGATGTAATGGAGTGTCACCCAGGATCAGGCAGAGTATACCGAGACCATCAGGACCCGGAGCCTTCCTTTTACCACAACGATGAATAGCTCTGGAGACTTCCCAAGGCTGGAAGTCTGGTTCGTCCGAGAAAAGAGGAATGTTGACTCTAGGTGGGTGTGGCCGATTATCTGGTGGAAGGAAATGTTCCAAAACTGTCCGGCACGTCTCTTCTGCCGTGAAGGGGAAACCGTCGTTACGTTTGAGAAGGGGAGGGCCCCTGTGAGCACTTCGCCCTTGAGATATGAAGCGGTGGATGGCGCTCCATGAAGCAGCAGAAACCTCCTCGCAGAGGTTGAGCCAGGATTTACGCTTGCATCTGATATATAGTGAGGTTATTTATAAAAAAAAATTAAATTCATTTTATTGATCTCGAAAATTCTTTTTTAAAGTCATATTTACAAATGTCTTGATACCTATATTTAAAAATTCAATATTAAATATCTCTGGAACAAAATATACCCAACCTTTTTTTTTTAAAATATATGTTTATATATTTTCAAAGAGGGGAAAATTGAATTAAAAAATAAATAATATATTTATTACAATGATATTTTGATTGAAAAATATATTTGAAATTTTCAGCTTTAGGTTCTTTTATTAGGAACAAAAAAGTTAAAATTTTAATATTTATATTTTAAACTGCAGAACATTTCATTTTATAAACATTTTATATAGAATATTTATAATTGTGTGTGTGAAGTTAAAAATATTATTACCCTGAAATTCCAATTTTTAGTGTTCACAGATTTAAAATGCCACACGCAACTAATAGATTATAAACAAAATATATATTTATGCCAAATATTGCAGCGATATGAGAAATGTAAATACAAATTCAATAATACAAGTTCATCCCCCTGCATATAATGGAATCAGAAAGATGTTAAATAAGATTTTATTAAACAGCTAGGAGTGCAGCGCAAACAGAAAACTTGGGATAATCGCAGACATTCATCAAATTGAAAAAATCTTAACCTTCCCACCTAACACCTCCCATATGGGACATAAAGATTACTGACAAGATCTTACATACTCATGCTGCATTTATTGAAATAAATATATATATATTTACTCTTCAATATATGGTACGTTTAATTTTCTTGAAACTATAAATGTATAGGTTTATTATTTTATATATATAAATTCTTAAGTTTTATTTAAAAGGCAATATATGAACAACTATGTGGAAATGTTACAGTATTGTTTAATAGAAAGTATTGTTTATATCGCGCTAAATGAGAAACACTCATTGCAATGAGCCTGCTTTATAAATAGGGCAATCATAACCTGATAAAATAGTTTGCATGTAACCTAGCAACCTCAAAAACTAATTCCACATTAACAATGCTTCTCCCAGCGATCGCTGCGACTTTCTTGCTCTCCTACCTCAATGCGTTCTCCATCAACTGGAATCTCGTCTTCTACCTCAGCCTACTGGCCATGCTGATCGGCCAAGTGCTCCTATTGATCTACTGCGCCCTGCGCGCTAGAACCCCCCCCCCCCGGCCCTGATTGAAACAACCAGCGGCAGCATTCTGCCTACTGTGGTGGGGCCACACCTGGTGCCCAACGTCGAGCCTCAAGTCGGTGCCCCGTGCCCACTCGGGACGCCTAGAGTCGTTCCTCGTCTCGAGAGCCTCAATCCCCTGCGCAGTGGTTCGTGGCCACTCGGGGTACCTCGAGCCGTGCCCCTCCTCGAACTGCCACCTCCCCTGCGCTGTGCGTCTTACCCAGTGGGCTTAACTGAGGTGGCGCAACGGTTTGATGCACCAGATCCACTGCTTGGGGGATCGTGCCCGATGATCATAACTGATTTCAAGGTCGAACAATCATACCCGGTGAGCAGCACCTCCTGCTCTGATATTATCATTGACATTGAAAATGATTTGACTACAATGGACATTTATGAAGTTTAAGGTAAATAAAGAAGGCCCTTCTCTCTCGCGTTATTTATTCTATAACAACCCTGCACTTTTTACCACCGAGGGGCAAACACCAGCTCATTAAACTCTATCATAGGCACCTAATGTCCTACAGGAGGATTATACGAGATATGTAAATGTTGTTTGATCTACGAGCTGTAATGGGAATTACCAAAATTGATGAAAACAAGGGCTATGTCCACTTACATTAATTGTATTCTCTAGTATTTGAGATAGGTTCTTGTGGTTTTTTCTAAAAAATTGAACTGGGGATTACCAAATCTGATGTCAAAAAGGGCTATGTCCACTTAAAACAATGGTATTCTCTAGTATTTGAGATAGGTTCTTTTGGTTTTTTTCTACAAGAATTGAACTGGAATTTACCAAAATTGATTAAAATAAGGGCTATGTCCACTTACATTAATGGTATTCTCTAGTATTTGAGATAGGTTCTTGTGGTTTTTTCTACAAGAGTTGAACTGGGAATCACTAGAATTGATATAAACAAGGGCTATGTCCACTTAAAATAATGGTATTCTCTAGTATTTGAGATAGGTTCTTGTGGTTTTTCCTACAAGAGTTGAACTGGGGATTACCAAAATTGATGTAAACAAGGTCTATGTCCATTTACAATAATGGTATTTTCTAGTGTTTGAGAAAGGTTCTTGTGGTTTTTCCTACAAGAGTTGAACTGGGGATTAACAAAATTGATGTACACAAGGGCTATGTCCACTTACAATAATGGCATTCTTTAGTATTTGAGATAGGTTATTTATTGTGTTTTTTTCTTACAAGAATTGAACTGGGGATTACCAAAATTGATGTAGACAAAGGCTATGTCCACTTACAATAATGGTATTCTCTAGTATATGAGATAGGGTCTTGTGGTTTTTCTACAAGAAATAAACTGGGGATTACCAAAATTGATGTAAACAAGGGCTATGTCGACTTAAAATAATGGTATTCTCTAATATTTTAGATAGGTTTTTGTGGTGTTTTGAACAAGGGTTGATCTGGGGATCACTAGAATTGATGTAAACAAGGACTATGTCCACTTACAAAAATGGTATTCTCTAGTATATGAGATAGGTTCTTGTTGGTTTTCCTTCAAGAGTTGAACTGGGAATTACCAAAACTGATGTAACCAAGGGCTATGTCCTCTTACAATAATGGTATTCTCTAGTATATGAGATAGGTTCTTGTGGTGTTTTGTACAAGGGTTGATCTGGTAATCACTAGAATTGATGTAAACAAGGACTATGTCCACTTACAAAAATGGTATTCTCTAGTATATGAGATAGGTTCTTGTTGGTTTTCCTTCAAGAGTTGAACTGGGGATAACCAAAACTGATGTAACCAAGGGCTATGTCCTCTTACAATAATGGTATTCTCTAGTATATGAGATAGGTTCTTGTGGTTTTTTCTACAATAATTGAACTAGGAATTACCAATTCATGTTGAAAAGATTTGATGAAAGCAAATCAAAGGCTGTTTTTCATTTTATTACAGGTGACGAAACTTGGATTTACAATTTTGATCCAGAAATAAAACGGCAATCTACTCTTTGGGCTCTTCAAAAATAACCTCCTTCTAAGAAAGTTCGCAGAGCTCGAAGTGTTGGAAGACAAGTGGTCTATTATATTTTTGGAAAAAGTGGTTTCATTGATATTGTGAAGTTAGAAGATCGAAAGACAGTTCATAGTGACTGGTATACAACAAAATGCCTTCCAGCAGTATTTGAAAAATTCAAGCAAAGCAGATCAAGAGCTCAACTTAGAGAAGTCCTTCTTCACCATCAAAATGCAAGACCGCACACCTAAGCCCAAACATTAGACTTTTTAGCCAACTCTGGTGTCCAATTAGTCACTCATCCACCATATTCACCAGACCTAGCACCTTGTGACTCTTTTATTTCCAAAAGTTAAGTTATTGTTGAAAGAGATTAAATTTGACACTGATTATGAAGCACTGCAAGCCTTTATCAATGCCGTAAATTCTATCCCCGAAGATGACTAGTGTAAGTGCTCGATAATTGATTTTCATAGACGAAATCTTCCATAGGTGCTAAGGTGAATACTTTGAGAAACTCTGAAAATTTGAAATTTGCGGCTTTGATATAAGTGACAGCAAAACCTTTGTAGTGACCCTTGTACTATGTCATGAAATGAGTGGTTTAATATTATCACACACACATATAAATACATATGATGAATATAATATATATGTGTGGTGATTTTGGAATCAGATTACTAAATCATAACAGATAAATCAATATATTATTTTACTTTTGACAGTTTTTTGCTTATAATTCCTGTTATGATATAACTTTAAAAGCACACAAAAATATAATAAACTTGAATATGTTTATTCAAGTCTCAAAATACAAAGCCCTGCTTATAGAACAAATAAAAATGAAGAAGAAGAAAAAAAAACAACAATTTAGGAAAAGCAAAACAAAACAAAAGTACTGTTCAAAAGGAAACATTTAAAATCGCAGATTAATATCTTCAACACTTCCCCTTAATCAGATTTCAAATGTCCCTCATACCCAGTAAATATCTCAGCATTTGGAAACGCGGCTTAGGGAGCCCTTTGGTCATATAATGTCAGCAACTTGATCTTTTCCAGAAATATGTTCTACATTGAAAATACCTTCTTGATACTTTTCTCTCACAAAATAGTGTCTTACTTCTATATGTTTGGTTCTCTCTTATGAAATTCAGGATTTTTGATCAATTTAATTGTACTTGCATTATCAACTTTTATAATTGGTTGTTCTTTTAGTGGAGAAATTTCACTGAGAAGTCTATTTAACCAAATGACTTACTTTGCTGTATTGCTTGCTGCCACGAGTTCGGCCTCAGTTGTTGACAAAGATACTGATATTTATTTTCGGCTAAGCCAAGAAATAGCACCACCAGCGAGTTTACACACAACTCCACTGGTAGATCTTCTAGTTTCTGGGTCTCCAGCAAAATCTGAATCACTGAAAGATTCCAAAACTCCTACTTTATGACCCCTTTGGTACATAATTCCATATTCAGTTGTTCCTACAAGATATTTGAAGATTCGTTTAACTGCTTCCCAGTCATATTTTGTTGGTGCTGCAAGTTTTTGAAAAACTTTATTCAGTGCAAAAGTGATACGGGGTCTTGTTAAGCAGCTCAGATGCATCAGACTACCAATCGCTTCACGAACGGGAACATTTTCTAGAATCTCTGCTTCCCCAGGAACAGTAGAATTATCAGTTGGTGTTCCCACTTTATTCGCTTGAGACATACTGAATTTCTCAAGAATTATTTTTATATATTGTTGCATCATGGCTAATGAACCTATTCTATTTTAATTTGTAATATTATTTTTCATATATTTTAAATTCAAAATTATATTTTATATTTATTTATTTTATTAAACAGAATATATGTATTATAGAATCATCATTTGTATTTAGGTAAACTGTGTGACTTCACTGCTCTCTTTGATGTCAAAAATAAATAAATTATTCTGGAGGCTACTTAAAGTAGAGTTATCTCATTATTCCCTTATATAAATTTGTAGGATGGTTGAAACACGCTCTGGTAAGATGCAAGACCCAGCACAGGAGAGAATCAAGGCTGAAGAGTCTGCCAAGCCGCAACCTGGTGCAACAATTGGTAGAGATGCTAGTTCCGACCCAGTTGTCCTGAATCCCAACATCGACATCCCCAAGTATGATGGAACAGAAGACCCTCGCCCATGGATTGAATCTCTTGAAGAAATTGGCTTCCTGTACCATTGGGCAGACTACATTATCTCCCGTTATGCTGCCATGAATATGATTGGTAGCGCCAAAACCTGGCTGAACCTACACAAGATAAGTTTCACCAGCTGGGAAAATTTCAAGAGCCGCCTAATCGAGGATTTTGCCTCAGACGCCAACAAAGAAGAAATGAGGATGAGATTAAACAGGTTGCAACAGTGGAATGAACCTGCAATCAGGTTCGCAGAGGATATCCTTGTACTGTGCAACAAGGTCGACCCCCAAATGGAAGAAGAGACTAAAATAAACTGGGTTATTGGAGGGTTAAAGAAAGAATACTCTTTTGCCCTTCACCTAAACCCTCCTAAAAATACCAATGAACTTCTTGAAATTTGTAAAAAGCTGGATTTGTTCGAAAAGAATTACCAAGAACGTGTAGAAAAATCAAAAGCTCTTTATAATGGACCACGCTCTCCTCGTCCCCATCATCAAGAGCAATGGAAGAACGCTCCGTCGTTCAGAAGACCATACCAGAACACCTCCAAGCCCCAGGCCCCCGCTCCGAGGTACTACCAGAACACCTCCAAGCCCCAGGCCCCCACTCCGAGGTACTACCAGAACGAGCCTCTGCCCCAGGTATCTGTCCCTAGACGATCTTACACTCCCAATCCTGAGCCAAAACCGGTTTACCCAAGTAAAACATACAAGAAGAGTCCAAATTCAAACAGGAATAGGACAGAAGACGGGAGACCAATATGTTTCAAGTGTAACAAGCCAGGACACGTAGAGCGGTATTGCAGAGTCAGGTTTGTAAGAATTGTGGAAGAGGACCCCATAGTTACACAAGACAAGGTCGAAGAAGAAATCCGAATGGATAATGGAACTGAGAAGTCGAGACCTCTGCTCTACGCTGACGTGAGTAATAGCACGTACTCTGGTGTCCCTACAAGGAATAGATGTGCCGCATTAGAAGATTTAAACTAAGCATCGCGCCTGAGTCCGTCAATCAAAGCAAGTCGACCATAAATGGAATTAAAAAGTTGGACCCCAAATATAAAATGAACATTAACGTGGATAGAATCGGTATCTGCGAAGCTTTGATTGATACAGGCGCCGATCTTTCAGTGGTCGACCTTAGTACAGCTCTTAACACAGGTCTTGAAATAATAAATTCTGATAAAATGTGCTCCGGACCCGATGGCAAAGAATTAGATATCGTAGGAAATATTATTTTAAATATAAAATTTGATGACAAAACAATTACACATCAATTTGTGATAATGAGAACACATTTGCGAATATTTATACTTGGACGAGATTTTCTTAAGAAAATGAACGCAAAAATTGATTGTCAGCGTGAAATAATCAAATATGACTTGACAGAAAATCGTGACGTAATCAAATATCAACAGAAGAAAATAAAAAGTGCAAAGGATGCCATTATACCAGAACTTTCTATTAAATTGATTAATGCATTTGTAGAAGCAGAGGATGGCGAATACATCATCGAGGAGAACCATAAAATGTTTCAAACAAATGGACTTCGACTAGCGAGAAGCTTAATAAATGTTGTGAATAAGGAAACATATATCCGGATAACAAACCCTTACCCTCGACCATTAAAAATATTAAAAAACCAAACATTGTGCTTTGGAAGCCAGCCAGCCGAAGTGAATCTTATAAAAGAAAGTGAACAAAAAGAGCACGAAGAACCCCAATTTCAGATAAACGAAAATTTATCATATAAGGAAAATGAGCAATTGAAATAAGTTTTGGAAAAGTACGCGGATTTGTTTTCGTCGGGATTAGGAAGATCCAACTTAGCGAAACATCGGATTGATACAGAAGGCGCGAAACCGATCAAACACAAGTCGTATAGGATGAGCGCAAAAGAGCGAGAAATCATAAAAGAGCAAATTGATGAAATGCTCAGAGACGGCATAATTAGACCATCCTCGAGTCCATGGTCCTTCCCTGTAATCTTGGTCAAGAAGCGAGATGGTAAGTACATATTTTGCGTTGACTACAGAAAATTGAATGATGTAACAGTGAAGGATGTTTACCCAATTCCCAGAATTGATGAAGTATTGGATACACTTCAAGGATCCAAATACTTTTCAGCAATTGACCTTAAATCAGGATATTGGCAAGTAGAGGTTGAGGAGAAAGATAAAGAAAAGACAGCCTTCACTACAGCACATGGCCTATATGAGTTCAACGTAATGCCCTTTGGTCTATGCAATGCCCCTGCTACATTTGAGAGGAACATGGAAAATATGCTTGGTAATCTTAGATGGCAAATTTGCTTATGTTATCTAGATGACGTAATCATTTATAGCTCGGATTTTTCAACACATCTCAAAAGAATAGAAGCTGTTTTAAGATGTTTTCGCGAGGCTAATTTAAAATTGAACAACAAAAAATGCCAATTTGCTTTCGAAGAACTGGAGATTCTTGGCCATATAACTAATCAACATGGTATAAAACCAGCGGAGCATAATATCAAGGCTATTAGAGATTTTCCTCGGCCCAAAAAGATAAAAGAAGTTCAATCATTTTTAGGAATGTGCTCATATTATAGAATATTTATCAAAGGTTTTTCAAAAATTGCCGATCCATTAACCAGTCTTATAAAAAAGAATGTACCTTTTACCTGGACAGAAAATCAAGAAAAAGCATTTCAAACCCTTAAAGTAGCATTGATAAATCCCCCAATCTTAGGGCACTTTGATCCGAATGCAATTACTTACATTCATACTGACGCATCTAACATCGGCCTGGGTGCAACATTAGTCCAAAAGTTCGGCGATAAAGAAAAGGTTATCTCATATTTAAGTCGAACACTGAGCAAACCTGAGCAAAATTATTCGACTACCGAAAAAGAATGTCTAGCTGTTGTGTGGTCAATGTCCAAGTTACGACCCTACCTATATGGAAGGCACTTCAAAATCGTAACTGATTATCACGCACTATGCTGGCTTAAGAATCTGAAAGATCCGACCGGCCGATTAGCACGATGGGCACTGAAGATTCAGGAATATAATTTCGAAATTATACACAAATCGGGTAAAAAAACATCTGGACGCTGATGATCTATCTAGAGGACCCTTACCGGAAAACGAATGGGACGAATATTATGAAAGACTATTTCTGAATCAAATAATAGACGAAAAGGATGATTTTATTGAAAATATTAAGGAGAACCTTAGTGCAAACAAGCGTTCAATTACACAGAACTTCAAAGAAGAAAATGGGTGTCTCTACAAGAGAAATCCAAATCCTGAAGGTAGGGCATGGTTGCTGGTAGTGCCAAAGAAGAGAAGGAAGGAAATCATGAGTGAATACCACAACCATATGCTGAATGGCCATCTGGGCGTCGCCAGAACCACTTACCGATTGAAGAATAAATACTATTGGCCTTCCATGTTGAAGGATGTTTCAGAATTTGTAAAGACGTGTGCCACCTTTGCCAAAGTAGGAAAGGTTCAAATCACTTGCCTTCTGGACTTTTACAACCTAGTCCCCCAGCTAACTACCCTTTTGAAAGAATCGGAATTGACTTTGTTGGCCCCTTGCCATCAACGAAAAGAAGAAGGAAGTGGATAATTGTGTTGACTGATTATTATACCAAGTATGTTGAAACAAAGGCAGTATCAGAAGCAACCGTGAAAGAAGTCTCTACATTTTTAATCGAACATATTATTTTACGTCACGGGGCCCCAAGATTTCTTATTAGCGACAGAGGTTCACAATTCACTAGCAATTTGATGAAGGAGGTAATGAAAATGTGCAAAGTTAAACACTGCTTCACAACGAGCTACCACCTCCAGACTAACGGACTAATGGAACGGCTAAATAGAACTTTAATCAATATGATCAGCATGTATGTGAACACAGACCAGAAGAACTGGGACGAAATCCTCCCTTTTATCACCCACGCGTATAATACCACGATTCAAGAAACCACAGGCTACTCTACATTTTTCCTGTTGTTTGGAAGGGAACCCATGTCCCTCTTAGACGACGAGAATATCCCAACGGACAGTAACATGGACGATTACGACGAATATATAGAAAACTATTATAATCAATAAAATAAAAGAAGACGAGTTTCTTAAACAATTTTAAATAAACGCAAGCTTTCGGGTGAAACCCCTTCGACAGGCAGTATAAAGCACACGCGACGATACAAACATGGTACACATGGCAGACAAGAATATATACATCTATGATATTTACATAACTATGGTAAAGAGAATTGAAAATGAAAAATTTACATCATTATGAAATAATGCATATAGAGAATCTATTCTTCAAAAAGAGATGCTAATTTTATAATTGGAAACGGGAATATCGTTGAAATATAGTACATGACTGACACGGGCAACTATAGGGAGAACTACATGAAGGCCAGGAGAGCATGATAGGCTTCAGGGAGGTCGATTTTTCTGTTGATGCTGCCTTGCTTATGGGATTCTATGGATTCTAGTATGAGTCTTTGATGTTGGTTACGGTTGCGTCTGTAATGTATTGTAGGGTGTTTGATGTTAAAAGTATGGCCTGTGTCCTGTATGTGTTGATATATGAGAGATTTGGAGTCATGGTTAGATATGTTATGGGAGTGCTCAGACATCCTGATGGCAACAGTTCTACCCGTCTCGCCTACGTAAGTAGCGGAGCATTGCTCACATGAGACGGAATAGACCGCGCCATCAGAACGTAGGGGATCTATGGGAACAAGGGGCTTAGTGTGAGGATGCCGGAGGGATGTGAGGAGGTTGGGGGAGTTTCTATAATAGGTACGGATGCCGTATGATTTGAGGTGTCTAGCTATATCTACTGCAGGGGGGGAGTAGGGAAGGAAACATATAGATCTATAAGTTGTGGATGAAACAGGGGCGCCCGGTGTGTATGTATGTCTATTAATAAAAGCAAGGGGGGAAAAAAGCTTTGGAGAGGTGAGATATGACATTGTTTCTTTCTATAGTTTTAAAAATATCTAGGAAACAGTGGGTATGGATTCTTTTAGTAAGGGTCTTAACTATATTAACTTTATGGGAGGTGGGACAGTGTGAATTAAAGTGAGTGTAACTAGGGGGCATTGCTTTTTATAATAAACTGTGGTATGGTATGATGAAGGGGTACGGATAATAAGGATATCTAAGAAAGGAATAACATTATTGGATTCTATCTCTAGAGTAAAGGAAATATTATGATTGTAGCTATTAAGATTTGACAATATGGAGCTCTCCTGGCCTTTCTTGCAAATGCAAAACACATCATCTATATATCTACGCCATAATTGAATATCTGAAGGGAGAGTGCGGGTGATCCAGTGGTCTATTTGTAATAAAACAATTTCGGCTACTATGGAGGATAGAGGGCTGCCCATCGGGGAGCCCTTAATCTGTCTGTAGTGATTCTGTGAGAATGTGAAAGTATTCATGTTTAAACATATATCAGTGAGTTGTACTATAGATGAGGAGGTTTGGGAATCAATGTTCTGTGAGTTGAGAAATTGTGATAAACTGCTAGTGATAAGTTCATGTGCTAAGGTAAAGGAGGTGACATCAAATGAGCACATAATGGTAGAAGGGTCGGGGGTCTTAGCGGTTAATTCACTGATAAAACGGGGGGTACTATTGATGGAGTAAGTGTTGTTATAGCTGCTTAATATTGGGGATAGGTAACTGGATAGATACTTGGCTAGAGGAAATGCAGGAGATAAATGGTAAGCTATGATAGGGCGAAGAGGTATCTCTGGTTTGTAAATCTTAGGGAGGCCGTATATGTAAGCTGAGCTGTGCAGGTTAGAAGTAAAGAGGTTGTAATCATTTGGAGTAATATGCTTGTTCTTTTTTAAGCGGAGCAGCGAAGTTTTATATGCCTTAGTGATGGAGAGACTGACCTGGTTTGATATGAGGGAGAAGGTAGAGCTATCACTGAGGAGGTCATGCATTTTTGAAAGGTAACTATTTTGATTCAAGATAACAGTATTAAATCCCTTATCAGAACGTGTGATTAATATGGATTTGTTGTGTTTTAGTCTCTGAAGTGTGGTGAGATCTGCACGGTTATTGGGGGGAGGGCAATAGGGTTTAGATAAAGATTTAGTCACCATATTCCTGATGGAGAATTTATCTTGGAGGCTGAAAGATTTGACGGATGATTCAATAGCACTGATGGTTTCTGGGAGGTTGGGCTTGGTAGGAATACGGAATTTAAGGCCCCTCTCTAATAGGGTGACATCCGAATGGTGACAGTATATGGCTCGATAGGTTGACGACGGATGAAGACCTTTGTTCAAGGTCCTGGGTGACTCTCTCTCTCTATTAAATAATAACAATTTACAAATTTTATAATTTGAATTTAAATAATCAAAGAAATAATTATTTATTAATAAAGAAATAAATATTTATATTAAAGGGGGTAAACAAAATATAGAAATATTTCATTCACATGGTACCCTATTCTTTGTTGTTACCTTTGTTTGTCATAGCCTTCTGCAAAAAATTACAAAACATTTACCGTGTTCTTCTATTCTTTGTGTTACATTCAAACTCTCCTGCGTATGATTCATTAGCGCGACATGTTATAGGAAACATAAACTATTCTTTATACGTTTGATTCTTTTTGAATAAAAATTCTGTGTATATAACGTCCACTTTCATACATATTAAATATACTTTTGATATATTATAATATATACATATTACAATATTAAAACTAAAAAAGGCATCTCCTGACCACGAGCACAACGCGTTCGTGGATGGCTTTTCTTGATTTATCAAGAAATTGGGTTGGCCAAATATCACGGAGCAAGTTAAATAAACGTTTAGTTTATTTTTGCTCCACTTGATGGCGCTCTGCCATCTAAAAAGCACATGTGCTCGTGGTCAGGAGATGCCTTTTTTATTTTTAATGTCAACACCTGACCCATTTATCTTTTATTTTTTCTATTGTTTTTTCATATTATAATATATACATATATATAATTATTATAATTATAAAATTTTATTTTATTTGAAAAATATATTATAGAACAAACTCTATCAAGTCAGCCGCCAGATGGCGCCGCTCTAAACTATATGTTGTTGTTTTCTTTTGGCAGGCACCAAATCTTTTGTAAATATGTAAATTATGATGCATTAGCGCTCCATCTGGTATGAAAATTCGAAACTAGTATTGACACGTATGATTCTTTTTAAAATAAAAGTAAGGGCAGTAGAAATTGTTTTATTTTTAAAAGAATCATACGCGTATATATTATCGTAAAGATAGAGGCTGCCTGGCCGGCATTCATAGTTCTTATGAAAAATATACACTTCGGCCAGTTAGAGTTTTTTATTTTTCTCAACGTTTCGCGCTCTTGAAATCTCAACAATTTTTAACACCTTGCCAAATGCTTTATTTTTATTTACTTCTCCTGACAAAGACGAAAGATT
>CP092867.1:96819880-96849857 GCA_030710605.1 Cordylochernes scorpioides
GGAATGACCTTTGTATCCACCATTAGCAGAGATATTCCTTCCTACTTCAACACTCTTACCTGTCAATCATTCAATTATATGCCTTCTGGGTACAATTTAATATGAACATACACTACATTACCGGCTCCCTTGTTAGGAATCAAAAAGGTTTTAACTTTTATGAATATTATTAAGAATTACTCAAATATTTTTTCTAATAACAAATATAACATCCCAAAATTGAAAATTCCCCTATCAATATTAGAACAAAACATCTTCGCCAATGCCATCCATTAAGCTATCACCTTGTTTATATTTGTATGCTATATGTCTTTATTTTATTTTTCTATACCTCAACCACTCAGCCATTAGAAACAATCCAAACCAACATTATTATATAGTTATTATTGTCATTGCTCATTATATCTTAGAATATTCAACCATCAGCAATCTTTTGAATCATTACTATTTGACTATTTTTTCATCTGTCAGCATACATAGATTCTAAAACTTCACAAATTCAAGCTTTTTGAACATCATTTGAGTTTTTATATAACATTTATATATTTTTAAAAATACCTTAAAAATACCTTGACTGGGTGAAGTAGAATGCCTTTGTCATTAAGACTGGGACCACTACTCAGTGGCAGGCCGACTTAGCTCCAAAAGAAATGGCCACCTCTGACATGAGGAACAGACGCCATGTGCAACTGCTCCTAACATGAAGTATAAATGCTGCTCATCCCATATCCCTGGATTAGGAGCCCTTACAGGGTACTATCAGCCAGGCCAGCTGAGCCATGGTTTTATAGCAAGCTTTTTACTGCTCTCCCTCCTCTTTTTTCATCCGGGCTTGGGACCGGCAAAGGTGGAGTTACGGAGAGAATCAGTGGGTTTGAGCTATGATGCCTCATGATGTCACAACCTGACAAAGGAATGTGTGTGTTCCATCTAGGCAGAAAGAAATACCAGCACGGGACTCAAGGCAAGCATCCCTACGCCTGGAAGATCATTCTCAGAAATCTTCCTTTCCACGTGAGGATCTCTCCCATTAGTGTTGTTGTTTCTTATCCTTTTTTATATTTTAATCAAAGAAGTGTATCCATCTACCCAAATTCTGACCAAGGTCTGAAAGAAATTGTATAGTTGTTGTTGTTGTTTCTTATCCCCTTATGTAATGATTACACAAATTCCATGAGTTCATGCTCCTCGAGTTGTTTTATGATATTTATGATAAGCAGCCACCTCTCCCAAAGGTCCTGTTTAGTACATATAATACAAGCCAAAATGTGTTCTGGAGCTGGTACCAAGCTACATTTTGGGGAAGTTGAGTAGATTTTGTTGTTACTTTCTATCTTCAATGGCTTGAGATGGCTTGTTCTAAATCTTGTTAGTGTTGTTTGATGTTATCTATTTCTGATTTCTGGGTTCATTCCTCCTGTACCAACTGTGCTTAGGTGGGATCCTCCAGTTCTTGTTTATTTTTGTTTTGTGGGCTATTGAAACAATTGAGTGATTTCTTGGGATAAGACCGTGTTGTTGTCCCCAGGCATCCAAGAATGACATCAAAGACTGCCTTTCCAAGTTTGGCTCCATAAAGGAGATCAACCTACCTTTTGACCAAAGTAAGTTGGAGCTTTCCCTCTTTGAACTCTTCACCTTATTTCAATGGAAGAGACTGGCAATGTGAGCCAAGTTATTTTACAACCCTGCTAACATTACTCCTCACTTATGTTAAATATATTCACTCTACCACATGGGGGGTCCATGGAAGGATGGTCTAAACCATTGGTTTTCGGCCTCTATGACCTGGGATCGAATCCTGCATGGTGCACTTTTTTCTAAAGTAACCATTAAAGATGGTGTCAATGTTGTTCCCAAAACGTCACACACTAATAAATTATTTGGATTAGGTCTTATTTTCTTTTATTATAATCTATAATCCAAATTGTGCTTTATCATTCTAAAGTAACCGAATGGTGCTCTGGCACATTTGTAAGTGCAAAAGTTGAATTGATTTAGACAAGTGGTGCACTTAGGGTAAAAGCAGTCGCTAACCACCCACCTTGATTATCATGGCCTGTAACACATGTACTTGGGATAAATAAAAATAAATAACTTTACATCATTATACCATGTTTTCTCCTGTAGAAGGACGTTTGTGTCAGAAAGCTAGAGAATAAAAGTGCTTTGAAAAGATACTTTTCCCTGAAGGCCTGATATTTGTACTCATATATTCACTTACTAAAAATCTAGGAAATTATTTAAGATCACACCTCTGGGGCAGTTAAGAACACCGGCTGTTGCTCATAGTTTTCCATTTTGGGCTTTGAAGTAAATCTTTGGTGTTTGTAACTGTGCTTAATTCTGCCACCCCTCCCCATTTATCAACATTTCTCCATTATCTGTAAGAGTCTGAACAACATGGTGAATGTCCACCTACTGCTGAAACTTGGATTTTTTTGGCTCTCATGAGATGTACATAGTGTATATAATCCATATTATCTCTTTTTTTTTAATAGTGAAGACTGTGCACTTTGCATGCAATGACAAGATGTCAATAAAATTATTTTAATTGTCTATTGTCATGAGAGACTATTAAAAAATAAAAGTTGATATATATTGAATTCTTTAATATTAATTGAAATATATATTTTTTCAATTATCCCTAGTACACGTGGTACAGGCCATGATAATCATGGTGGGTAGTTAGCGACTGCTTTTATTGTAAGTACACCATATGTCTAAACATGTGAAAAGAAGTTTGACTTTGCACTTACAAATGTGCCAGAGCCCCGTTTGGTTACTTGCACTCGCTGGTGGGGTTGGTCTTTTGCAAGAATTGGGGGCCATTGGAGCATTTTTTTTTTAAATTAGAAAAAAGTGCCCAATGCGGGATTCAAACCCAGGTTGTAGCAGTCGTAAACCAATGGTTTAGACCAGGGGTCTCCAAACTACGGCCCGAGGGCCACATCCGGCCCGCAGACAGATTTTGTCCGGCCCGCGGAGACATACTTGAAAACTCCTTATAGAGAACAAATATTTTTTATAGCAAATAAAATGTTTGTGATAAGTTGGATAAAGAAACACAGAATGGTAATGAGTAAAGACATGTATAATTTATGCAGTAAATTTAACTTCAGCATATAATAACTAACAAATTATTGAAATGAATCCAACTTACATTTTATACATTGTAAGTAATGAACAACACATACCTTATAACATGACATATGAAATGCTAATGAGATGTATGTAATTGAGATTTTCCACCGACAATAGTTTGTAGTTGTGGACTAATTTTACTTGTACCAATTATTAAAAGAGATTTAAGATGCTCGTCAGTTAATTTAGATCTGTATACATTTTTTGTGTACTTCATTTTGGAGAAGGTTTTCTCACACAAATAAGTAGTACCAAAAACGGAAAACAGCCCACGAGCAAATTTATGCAAATTATCAAATTGTGTCAGTGGAAGACTCTTATAAAATTCCAACAAAGATGAGTTTTCATATTTGTTCTTAATTATATCACTGCACTGAAGATCAATCATTTCCATTTGAAGTTCCGGGGCTAGGGTTTCAATGTCAGCATCAAAAGGATTCTGAAAAATCTTAATTTGATTCGCAATGGCATCAAAGTCCGAGAAACGAGTATCAAAATTTATCTTCAAAGCACTCAAAGTTTTGATTGCAAAATCGATAGGAAACTCAGTCTCAGTAGTGTGGCTGAATATTTCACATGTTTTAAAATGTGAAAAACATTTACTTCGTAGTTGTGATTGAAACAGTATCAATTTCATCCGGAATGACTTGATATTAGTGTATAAATCAGGAAGATGCTGGTTTTCTCCTTGCAATCTCAAATTCAGTTCGTTCACATGTTTTGTCAAATCAACATAGAATGCTAACTTCCATAGCCATGCGTTGTTTTGTAATTCAGTAAGAGGGCGGTGCTTTTCATTCAAAAAAATTTCGATCACTGCTCGAAGTTCAAAAACGCGCTGAAGGACTTTCCCACAACTAAGCCAGCGTACGGCAGTATGATAAGGTAAGTCTGTGTCTCCAATCTCTGCAATGAATTGTCGGAATTGTCGGTGATTCAGCCCAAAAGATCTGATGAAATTAACAGTTGATATGACTGGTTTCAGAACGTCAGACATATCCAAACATTTTCCGCACAAAGACTGTTGATGAATGATACAATGTAAGACTAATGGTTTTGAGCCGCCGTCATTTTCTACAGCCTTTGACACAAGAGCGACCACTCCTTTATCTTTCCCACTCATGTTTTTGCCTCCATCAGTTGTAATACATTTCAAGTTTTTCCATCGAAGGTTCTTTTTATTAATGGCCATTTCAACTCCTTTAAAAATATCGGTACCAGTAGTTGTGCCATGAATACTATACATATCAAGAAGTTCTTCGTGCACTTCATAGCTTTTATCTACTCCTCTAATATAAATCAACACCTGAGCAGTATCTGACACATCCGTTGACTCATCCAAGGCCAAAGAAAACCACTCAACATGTCCATTTTTGTCGAACAGTTGAGAGAATATATTTTCAGCGATGTTTTCTACCCTTCGAGCCACAGTGTTTGCTGACATACTGACAGTTTTTAATAAATTTACATTTTCAGGGCACATTTCTTCGACTTCTGCAATTATGCATTCCTTGATCATTTCTCCATCGGTGAATGGTTTTCCACGTTTTGCAATTTCAAGAGCCACACGAAAGCTGGCACGAGTTGCCGCCTCTTGTTCAGTTTTGACTTTTGTAAATAAAGATTGCTGCGATTTCAATCCGCGCTTCAAAGCTTCGAATTTTTCTGTCCGCACAATTCCTGTATATTTTGAGTAATTTTGAGAATGTTTTGTTTCATAATGACGTTTCATGTTATATTCTTTGAGAACGGCTATGCTTTCATTGCAAATAAAACATAGCGCCTTGTTACTGGACTCAATTACGAAATACTGAATGTTCCACTGATCTTTGAATTTTCTGCATTCACTATCAATTTTTCGCTTCTTTTCCATTCTACTAAATCACACACAAAAGCAACAATTAATAATAACATTTAATAACAAATAAACATAACAATTAATACAGGAAAATTAATAATATGCAGTGTTGCCATCTTGGCCCTCGGAACTTACTGGAGTAATCAGTATGGCCCTAAGGCTGGAAAGACCCCATCAGTATGGCCCTAAGGCTGGAAAGTTTGGAGACCCCTGGTTTAGACTATCCTTCCACCGATTCCAATAATTGAAATAGTATTTGTGTTATATATAAACAAAAAATAGTATAATATAATATAATGCGACTTGTGATTGTAAAACGACATTTAAAAATTATCCCGCATGTGTTTCTTTTCTCAATGAAAAATCAAAATTTTTAAATGTCGTTTTACAATCACAAGCCACATTATATTATATTGTATTATAAATTACTTTATATATTATTTACGAACGAAAAATAAGTCCAGGGTAGCCTAGTGGACACGGCATCTGCCCGGTAAGCGGAACACTGTGGGTCCGATTCCCATCCCTGGACACTTTTATTTTTCCGTTTATCATTACTCTTTACAATTCATCCTTTCATACCTCATCTTTAAGGTTAGAAATAATCGTTATTTCTCCTTAAAATAAATTATGATTTTTCATTGAAAAGAAACTCATGCGGGATAATTTTTAAATGTCGTTTTACAAAAAATATAAGTGAAATTGTACTGGTATCAAGAGATGCCTTTTTCTTAAAATAATATTTGTTGAAAAATTCTGTAATGAAATTTTAGTGTATGTTTTTTAAGCAAAAAAAAAACCTTCATTTTATCTTTTCAAATGACTGTTTAACATCATTTCTTAAACTAACAAGTTACAGTTGAACCTCCCTATAACAAACATCACCTGGGACCTAGTCATTCCAACCCTGTTGTTGTCATAAAACCCTGGTTAAAATAGCTGGAGCTTGGAATTTTCAGCAAAGTTGACCGATTTCATAACTCCCCTCAAACTCTGCCTTTGCCTGTCCCAAGCCCGGATGAAAAAGGAGGAGGGGGAGCAGTAACAAACTCGCTAAAAAACCTGGGCTCAGCTGGCCCGGCTGATAGTACCCTGTAAGGTCTCCTAATCCAGGGATATAGGATGAGCAGCGTTTGTACTCCATGTTAGGAGGGGCTGCACATGGCATCTGTTCCTCGTGTCAGAGGCGGCCATTTATTTTGTAGCTAAGTCGGCCTGCCACTGAGTAGTGCTCCCAGTCTTAATGACAAAGTCAGACACATTCTACATAACCCAGTATGGAGATAAGAAAGAAGATAACTCCCCTCATGGAATGGTGTGAAATTGAAGCCGCGCTCCTATACTGATTCTTTATCATCCATAGTAAAGTCATTTTTTACTAGGGTGACAAAAATAAAGGTTAAGAAAATAAGACCTAATCCAAATAATTAATAGTGTGTGATGTTTTAGTAACAGCATTGTTACCATCATCAGACAAAAGAACAACGCTGTTACCAAAACATCACACACTATTAAATTATTTGGATTAGGTCTTATTACCTTGTAGCTATATTCTATAATCAAAATTTTGCTTTTATGATAAAGGATATTTAAAGGAGAGCTGCCTCTATTTCAGTATATATTCTAAATGTTTCGTAAATGTAAAGACCTAAGTAAGTGCAGGATAAGAACAAGGCATTGGATTCCGGCACCAAATAGGTATTCACTATCTGACTTATGCTGCTAATGGAAACTCGCATTGATTTACCTATTCAGCCATACCTTGTGAAATTTTAACCATTCACAATTATCAGTTTATATGGGGGTCGGTGGAAGTAGGCTCTAAACCGTTGGTTTTCGACCGCTACGACCCAGGTTCGATTCCCGCTTTGAGAACTTTTTTTCTGATTAAAAAAAGAAAAAATGCTCCAATGGCCCCCTGATTCTTGCAAAAGTCCAACCCCACCAGCGAGTGCAAGTAATCAAATGGGGCTCTGGCACATTTGTAAGTGTAAAGTCGAACAGCTTTTCACATGTGTAGACATGTGGTGCACTTACAGTAAAAGCAGTCGCCAAGTTTCTAACCACCATGAATATCATGGCCTGTACCATGTGTACTAAGGATAAGCAAAAAAAAAAATATTGCAGTAAGGGCAGTAGAAAATTGGATTTATTTATAAAAGAACCATATTTGTCAAAAATAGTTTAAATATATCATCATGTCAGAGATTTTTGTAACAGCACATTAAGCTTAAAAATAAATATGAAGAACCTGTTTCCATATTAAAAAGTTTTTATTTGTTTTCCTATCCTAATTTGGGATATTTCATAAGGACTTGAATATCCCAGCACATTGAATGTTGTGACGACAACCATTGTTCTCTGACAATTTATGCTTCGCTTGTTCCTAGAATCCGGCCAGAAACGAGGATTTGCCTTTGTGACCTTTGAGCGGGAGTCATCAGCCAAGCAGGCGGTGAAGAACAAAGTGAATCTCTGTGGTAAGTTGATGGAATGATCAGCCTCAACTCTCTCACACAAGTTTCCAGGTCGGACTGTCAGCCTTCAGTTGACCACTCACCAGAAACCCCCCAAGAAACAGACATCCCAGGAAGGTAAAGTATTTTATGTTTTGTAACTACAGAGATCAAGCTGGGAATATTTTAAATCCTTTTACATGATTTCAATCTGATGAAGCACAATTTAGATTTAAACCAGTGTCGGGCAACCGGTGTGCCGTGGCACACTGGTGTGCCGCGAAGAATTCTAGGTGTGCCGCGAACATTTTTGTAGGTATTTAGAACTTTTGGTTAAATTTAAAAATAATGTTTCAAAAAATATTTTTTATAATTTTTATTCAATTTTGATGATTTTTTTCAAAATTTTTCATATAAAAAATTAAATTAAAAAAAAAGCAAATTTCATTTTATTTAAAACTTATTTTGGTATTATAATTACAACAGTTTGCATAATTTTATATTTCATATAACGTATGTACATAATCTTGACGTACATAACTGGCACGTGCCATTATTAAAAAATAAAAATGCAAATAGGTACGTACCTATTTAAAATCATAAGTTAAAAAAAAAACAATCCGCGAAAACAACTTTATTTAATAAAGTTGAATACATACTGGGGGAAAATACCTAATTTTTAAAATAATATGTCCAAACTTAACCGTCATTTACAATCTTTGTCACAGCTGTTTATTAATAGAGACTCAAAGCTACAAAGCTTAAAAAAAAGAAAACAAAAAAAATTATAAATTCATTTAAAAAATTTATTCGGAGTTTTCATCAAAGTATTGCTGTAGTAATTCTTCATTTTTTTTTGCATGTTGTAAAACACACACACACATTCACACAATAAGTTTTGTACACCGTAAAATCTGTTGGTTAAAAAAGGAAAAAAATATTTTTGTTACGAAATTCTCACAGGTGCGCCGCGAAAAAAATAAATTAAGCTTAGTGCGCCGCAACTCGAAAAAGGTTGCCCGACACTGATTTAAACCATAATACAAGAAAATAAGACCTAATCCAAATAATTTATTAGTGTGTGATGGCAACAGCATTGTCACCATCATCAGACAAAAGAATAAAGTCAAAAGTCATTTATTCTTTTGTCTGATGATGATGACAATGCTGTTGCTGAAACATCACACACTAATAAATTATTTGGATTAGGTCTTATTTTCTTGTATTATGGTTTAAATCTAAATACAGTTAAACCTGTCTATAGCGCCCGATTTTAAATACGTAGTACGATGCGTTTTACATTAAAAGTGACCTGTCTATAGATTCAAATGGTACAACAGGTCTCTGGAGATGAACTTCTTTTGTTGTTGTTGTTTCTTATCCCCTTGTGTAAAGATTACACAAATTCCATGAGTTCATGCTCCTCAAGCTGTTTTATGATAAGCAGCAGCCTCTCCCAAAGGTCCTGTTTTGTACATCTAATGCAAGCTAAAATGTGTTCTGGAGCTGCAGGTGCAAATCTATATTTTGGGCAAGTGGGGTAGATTTTTTTTTTTTTTTCTATCTTCAATGGCTTGAGATGGCCTGTTCTAAATATTGTTAGTGTTGTTGGATGCTGTCTGAGGTTCAGAGCTCCTCCTGGGTCTACTCCACTGTACCAGCTGTGCTGGGAGGCCATCTGCTTCTAGCCTTTATTAATAGAAAGAAGCTCATCTCCAGAAACCTGGTTTATTATATTTAATAATTTAAATCTGGTTCAAAATCACATTAATAGGTCCGCTCAGCAAGAGCAACCTAGTTCATGATAATTGAAACAGTGAATAATATGTGAAGGTTATTCACATATTAAACAAATTTTAACGCGGGATTCAATCCCAGTTCATGACTGTTGGGAATCGAGCGTGTTACCCTCTCATCCACCGACTTATTTAAATCTGTTGTAGTTTTTTATATTCCCTCTTGTGCAAAATTACACAAATTCCATAAGTCCATGGGGGGTATATGGGTGCAGCTTTCGTTGATCATGGCACCATGATCCACTCTTCAGTGAAAGTCTGACTGTAATTTGAGGCCATTCCTAACATGGAAGCCTTTGCTGCCAACTCTAACATGAGTACAGATGCAGTTCCTCAGTATCCCTGGAAAGAAACCCTTGCTGAGGTCTATCAACCGGGTCAGTTAAACTCAGGATTTTTAAAGAGGTCTTTCTCCTCTTTCTAACAATGCTGCTGTTGGTCCGTGGCTGCTTATTCTTCAGAGTTATTCTGCTTGTTTCTCAACTGGCCTTCATATCTAAAGGTCTTCCCCTATCTGCCACCTGGGGATATGCCCTGTAGCAGTCAGCTCTGCCAAGGATTATTTTAAATATAAATAGAATGGAGGGATATTTTTTATGATGAGAAATTATTTTTCTCTCTGCCAAAATAGAATGTGGATGACTCTGATGAGGGACCACCCTCCATGAGAAACCAGGGGTAACCATGTTTTTGAGCGATCTTTCATCAGTCTCTCTGTATATAGTGTTGATTTCTCTAGTTAAAACAGAATGTCTGATCCTGAATGGTGTGTTTATAAGTAACAGTTCCCGATCCAGCCCCAGAGGAAGCAGCTGCTGTGGAAGAAGAGGAAGAATCAGAACCTGAGATAGCAGAGGGTGATCCAGAGGTACTGGACAACACGGAAGATGAGGACAGTGAGGAGGAGGGGACCAACAAGCCAGAAGACAGTGAGGAGGGGACCAACAAGCCAGAAGACAGTCCCTCCACAGAGCCTCCTGCTCCCCTCTCACTCCTCTACGTCAGGAACCTGCCCTACCAGGTCAAGAAGGGAGAGCTAAAAAAACTGCTCTCAACATATGGCCGCCTCAAGAGATGTACCCTCCTGCTCAACAAGGCCACAGGGAAGCCATTAGGCAGTGCCCTGGTGGAGTATGCCAGCCAAAAGAGTACCAAGCTCTTGCTGAAAGCCTCAAAGGTACCTGTACATATTGAAGAAATTAACCTCTAAGAAGAGATTCACTCACTTATACAAAGTAGAATACAGTAGAACCTCCCTGTAAAGGACACCTAGTTGCAAAGTCAAAGTATCCTTTATGGAGAGGTGTCCTCTTACTGGAGAGTTGCTAAATAGTAAAAATGGTAATTTTGACAATGATAATTGTCCTTTGTAGAGAGGTGTCCTTTAGCGTAAGTGTCCTCTCAGGTTTTACTGTATATTTTATTAACTATTTATTTTAAAAATCTATGTTATCAATATATTGACTGTCAAACAGATTTGTGTTGAGAAGTATTGTGTTGTTGAACTTAACTACTATGTGAGCTTAGGAAAATTTGGAAAGCCCATTGAATTTGATAAGGAGAGGCCTAAAATCTTTAGAATTTGTAAAAAATGTTTTACTTGCATAGAGGCCGGGCAAATTTCACTACAACAAGTGTATCTTTTCTATGGATTTGTTAAATTGTCAAGATAATTCCAGATATTGCATAGTTTTTTTGCATCTACATATTATATCTACATTTGTAGTCTCCTTCTTCTTTCTTATCTCCACACTGGGTGAAGTAGAATGCATCTGCCTTTGTCATTAAGACTGGGAGCATTACTTAGTGACAGACCGACTTAGCTCCAAAATAAATGGCCGCCTCTGACATGAAGAACAGACGCCATGTACAGCCGCTCCTAACATGGAGTACAAACGCTGCTCATCCTGTATCCCTGGAGCCCTTACAGGGTAGTCTCCTGAGAGTTCTTAGTTCTCTCTCTTTCTCTCTCTATATAAATACAGTTAAACCTGTCTATAGCGCCCCCTCTTGGGACTCACCAAAATAGGATGCTATAGAAGAGGGGGTGCTATAGACAAGTCACTTTTAATGTAAAATGTTTAAATTTTAATGCTTAAAATTGGGCGCTATAGAGGAAGGCGCTATTTAGAGGGGGCGCTATGAACAGGTTTAACTGTATATATATTTCTAGATGGGGCTCTGTCATCTAGAAATGCTCATGTGAACCTGGTCAGGATATGCCTCTTTTATTTTCAATATATACAGTAGAACCTCCCTGTAAAGGACATCTAATTGCAGAGCCAAAGTGTCCTTTAGGAAGAGGTGTTCTCTTACCGGAGAGTTGCTAAATAACAAAAAGGGCAATTTTGCAAATGAAAACTGTCATTTATAGAGAGGTGTCCTCTAGTGTGAGTCCCCTCTCATTGAGGTTCTACTGTATATAGACCAGTTCTTATTACATCTTGGAAAACCTGAGCAGCTATTGTAGACCAATGGTATTTGAATGTTCAATGAGGTTCAATCAATTGTAATGTGGGACTATGGAATGACCGACCGCTCATCACATCTGCTGTTCTCCAGGACTCAGACTGCCTACAGCTCCACTCCAGGAGGATATTTGTAGCTCCTTCTGTCACAAAGGAGGAGGTTGCTCAGCGCAAGGTGCAGAACAAGGGGAAGAAGGAGAAAAGAAGGTAAACCTCAGGTTCACCAACGCCATACCTTTACAAAATACACCCATGATAAAGCACAATTTGGATTATAGATTATAGCTACAAGAAAATAAGACTTAATCCAAATAAATTATTCTTTTATGTAAGCAATAGTTACCCAGAAATTATTTGAAAAAGGAAAAATAAAAATCAGATAAAAAGTTTCTTTTAATTATTAAATCAATTTATTTTTCCTTTTTAAAATTATTCTTTTGTCTGAAGATGGTAACAATGCTGTTACTAAAACATCGCACACAATTTATTTGGATTTATTCTTTTGTCTGATGATGGTAACAACGCTGTTACTAAAACATCACACACAATTTATTTGGATTTATTCTTTTATCTGATGATGGTAACAACGCTGTTACCAAAACATCACACACTCAATTTATTTGGATTTATTCTTTTATCTGATGATGGTAACAACTCTGTTACTGAAACGTCATACACTATTAATTTATTTGGATTAGGTCTTATTTTCTTGTAAAATCCACTAATATATTTGTGGTAGTGTAAATAGAGATGGGATTAAACACTCCAGAGGTTAGTGGTGACAAGAAGACTACGTCTCTAGAAAAAGTCATGCTGACATTGCTCCATCAATGAGACTGCCCGGCATGATCGCATATTCTTCTATCTCTACCTCCCAACTGTCTTTAACCAGCACCCATCTCTATTTTTAACTGGAGTGTCCCCTACCATCCCCTACCAGAGACAAAGGTTGGATCTTTCCTGTTCCCTGTTTTCCTGTTGTGAAGTTATGTGGCTCCAGGTTGTCACGGCTATCTCTGGGGACGTCAGCCTTCCTTTAACTTTATTGTATCCAAGCAAGTTATAATAATAGGGAATATTTTTATATATTATATATATAGTGATGCAACAACCATCATGATTGGGTGAAGTAGAATGCATCTGCCTTTGTCATTAAGACTGGGAACACTACTCAGTGGCAGGCCGACTTAGCTCAAAAAGAAATGGCCACCTCTGACATTGATGAGCTCTACTCTTCCCCGGAAGACACCATCAAAAGTCTCAAAACTTTACAAGCTTGATACCTTGTTGTTGTTGTTTCTTATCCCCTTGTGTAAAGATAACACGAATTCCATGAGTTCATGCTCCTCAAGCTGTTTTATGATAAGCAGCGGCTTTTCCCAAAGGTCCTGTTTAGCTTTATACCTTAGTGTGATTGAGTGGAGATAAGAAAGAAGAAGTGATGCAACAAAATCAGAAATAAAGCAAACTCTTTATAAAAATCAGTAACAGAATAGTACCAGGAATAGCTGATACAGTAGAAACTCCCTGTAAAGGACAACACCTAATTGCAGAGCCTGAGTTTCCTTTAGGGAGAGGTGTCCTATTACAGGTGAGTTACTAAATAGTAAAAATGGTAATTTTTCAAATGAAAATTGTCCTTTGTAGAGAGGTGTTCTCTAGTGCAAGTGTCCTCTCATGGAGGTTCTACTGTATTTCAATTGAGATAGTAAAAACAGAAAGAGAGGAGGCCTTAAATATCGTCACAGAACTGGGTCGGAACATATGGGAGTGTGGAAAATGGTGAACTGAATGGATAAAAAATTAATATTTTTACCTATCCCCAAAAAAGAAAACCCAAAGATCTGCAGCAACTACAGAACCCATGCACTTATCCCACACATTTTTTTTTTTTTTGCTTATCCCTAGGACACATGGTACAGGCCATGATAATCATGGTGGGTAGAAGTTGGCGACTGCTTTTACTGTAAGTGCACCACATGTCTACACATGTGAAAAGCAGTTCGACTTTGCACTTACAAATGTGCCAGAGCCCCGTTTGATTACTTGCACTCGCTGGTGGGGTTGGACTTTTGCAAGACTCTGGGGCCATTGGAACATTTTTTTTTTTTTTTTCAAACAGAAAAAAGTGCCCAATGCGGGAATCAAACCCGGGTCGTAGCGGTCGGAAACTAACGGTTTAACCATCCTTCCACCGACCCCCATTATGCCACACATAAATAAAATAACTTCTCAAAATAATAGAGAAGAAAATGGAATCTCATTTAAATAGAGAATACCACAAGAACAAGCAGGTTTCAGAAGAGGTAGAGGCACAAGAGATCAAATAACAAACCTAGGGTGGAGAGGCATGAAGAAATAAAGAAAATATACATTTATGTTTCTTTGACCATAGTAAAGCTTTTGATTGTGTAAATCACACTAAACTATGGGCAAGACAGATACCTATGGGAGTACCAGAACACCTAACTGTCCTGATTAAAGAACTATGTTGTTGTTGTTATTGTTTCTTATCCCCTTGTGTAAAGATTACAAGAATTCCATGAGTTTATGTTCCTCCAGCTGTTACAACTTCACTTGTTGTTTCTTATCCCCTTGTGTCAAGATTACACGAATTCCATGAGTTCATGCTCCTTGAGCTTAAAGAACTATAAATAACAGAACAGGAAGCCACAGTTAAGACTGATCATGGGAACACTGATTGGTTAAAACCACAACAAGGAGTGTGACAAGGCTATCACCATATCTCTTCAACCTCTACACTGAACATGATATTTGGTATTATTACTTTTTGTTTCTAATCTATAATCCAAATTGTACTTAATCATAGTTGAGCATTGTTCATTTTCTTTCTTATCTCCACTCAATCATATTAGGATATCAAGTTGTGACCCTTGATGGTTTCTGTTTGACAACCATCATGACTGGGTGAGTAGAATGCCTTTGTCATTAAGACTGGGAGCACTACTCAGTGGCAGGCCGACTTACCTCCAAAAGAAATGGCCGCCTCTGACATGAGGAACAGATGCCATGTGCAGACACTCCTAACATGGAGTACAAACACTGCACATCCTGTATCCCTGGATCAGGAGCCCTTACAGGGTACTATCAGCCGGGCCAGCTGAGCCCAGGTTTTTTAGTGAGCTTGTTACTGCTCCCCCTCCTCCTTTTTCATCCGGGCTTGGGACCAGCAAAGGCGGAGTTATTGAGACTTGTTTATAAGTTCTTGTGGGGAGAGACATAACTCTTGAATCTTGTTCAAAGCTGAGTTTGTGTGAATTTATGCTGAGATGAAAGTCTTGCCTACATCATACCTTTCAAACTTTGTTTGTTGTTGTCAGAATAACAGTGGAAATTTGTGTTGCAGGAAAAACACAGAAGTTTGATGCATCTACAGAGACCTCTTGTAAATAGATCCCATCCAGTAATAAAGCAGTTGTTTACAATAGTGTGGGCATATTTGCTTGTCAGTCCCTTTGGTGGCTCCTTGTTTATGACACTGTGATGGCTTACACAATTCCAAGGTTTTATTTCAGTGAGATGTTTTGATAACAATGTTGGTACTAAAACATCACACATAAATACAAAAAAATAAGACCTAATCCTAATAAATTAATAGTGTGACGTTTCAATAACAGCATTGTTACCATCAGACAAAGAAAAAATTATCTTTTTGTCTGATGATGGTAACAACGCTGTATTACCAAAACATCACACACTATTAATTTATTTGAATTAGGTCTTATTTTATTGTATTTATAATCTATATATATAATCCAAATTGTGCTTTATCATCACACATAAATAAAAAAAATTGGATTTGGACGTTTCATCTTGGGATTCTAATCCAAATTTTACCTCATTTTACCTTGAGATAATCTACCTTTTAATGAAATATAACTTAAGCTCTATTCTGCTGAAAATAATTATTTATTTGGAAAACTTTATACACATACTAGTTGATCACCTGTTCTACAAACAGATATAGAACTAGAGCCAGTCCAGTTTGATATTAATTATACTGTGAATAGTACACGTGGTACAGGCCATGATAATCCATGGTGGGTAGAAAGTAGGCAACTGCGCTTTTACTGTAAGTGCACCACATGTCTATACATGTGAAAAGCAGATCGATTTTGCACTTACAAATGTGCCAGAGCCCCATTTGGTTACTTGCACTCGCTGGTGTGGTTGGACTTTTGCAAGAAATCGGGGGCCATTGGAGCATTTATTTTATTTTTTTTTAAATCAGAAAAAAGTGCCCAATGCGGGAATCGAACCCGGGCCGTAGGGGTCGAAAACCAACAGTTTAGACCATCCTTCCACCGACCCCCATGTGATATTGTACTGGGATAAGGTTCCTAAATTATGAAAAAGGCATCTCCTTATTGTGCAACTGAAAGTTGCTGATGGCTTGCACCATCTATTAGAATAAATATCAACTATTCTCGTTGATTTTTAATTATTCCAGAATTGGTCAAATTGGTCAATGATTAATCAAGAAAAGCTAACCACGGACGCGTTTTGGGCTGTTGGCCCTCATCAGCGTGGTGCAAGCTGTACCTCAACGACCAAAAAAACTGGTCATTTAGACATCCTGAAAAATCATGAAATGGGTAGTTAAGGCCAGAATTGCGTGAGACTGTGACACAATGAGAAAAAAATGTGCCTTTTTCATAATTAATGATACTGTTATGATGCTTTTCAGCTGTTGTTGCTTGAGTACAAAGCTTCTAAATAACAAGGGGGGTTCTATGTAGATACAGCGATGTACTTTATTACCAGTAGATGCTAGTAGAATTAAGGATTAGATGTCTCCAATGTCCGTCAACAGAAGGATCTTCCTCGCCAACAGCCGTCTCCCGTCCAGGTCAGGAAAGCTTCTCTGACATCCTCTTCCAGGATCATCCACACGTCTACACTCTTACCACAACTTGCCCGCTTCTTCTCGCACCACCGATGTCACCAGTCTGTGTTCTCCCTGCCTGTCTCTTCCTCAGCTGACCCCTTCTTTAATAAGACCTCCCCTGGGCCAGTATTACTTCCTTGTCTCTCACTTTTAATGTAAAATGTTTACATTTTAATGTTTAAAATCGGGCGCTATAGAGAGGAAGGCGCTATTTAGAGGGGGCGCCATAGACATGTTTATCTTTATATAAATTAATAATATAATTTGATACCATTGGATCTTTTTTTAATATCATTTATTTAGAATGTTCCAGGGATCAGTGAACGAATGGTATAAACCATTGATTTCTGATAGCCATGACCCAGGATTGTATCCCTCATTGGGCATTTTTTTATGAATATAAAATTGCTTCAATGGCCCCTGATTCTTGAAAAGTTCCAACCCCATCAGTGAGTGCAAGTAACTAAACGGAGCTCTGGCACATTTGTAAGTGCAAAATTCAAATTGCTTTCTACACTGTGGAGACATTAACTACTACCCACCATGATTATCATGGCCTGTACCATGTGCCTCTATATCTGATTAGGAGCTGTCAATTTACAAGTAATTTAATGAAAGAGGTGAAACTGTGCAAGATTAAACATTGCTTCACAACGAGCTATCATCCCCAGACTAATGGATTGACAGAGCGGTTGAATAGAGCATTAATCTATATGCCAAGTATGTATGTGAACGTGAACCAGAAGAATTGGGATGAAATACTCCCTTTCATTAACCATGCTTACAACACGACAATCCAGGAAACTACGGGATACTCTCCATTTTTTTCTGCTGTTTGGAAGAGAACCCACATCCATTTTGAACAACAGGAATATCTCAGTCGATACCGACAAGGATAATTATGATGAATACATAAAACAACACTTAGATAAAATAGACAATAAAAAATTAGTTAACAACAATGATTCAAAAAAAGGGTGATAAGAAACTATCACAAGACCCATCAAGAAAGAAGCTATGAAGTTGGACAATTTGTAGCAGCTTGGACCCCTACAGAAAAATAGGAGTGTTCAAAATATTTTAAGAAATATTTTAGTCCATACAGAATTTTTAAAAAAAGTTGTCAAATATAAATTTCATATTAGAACCAAAGGACAATTCTGAACAAGACCCATTAACAGTGCATGTCTCTCACTCAAGCCTTATTTTGAGAAAATTGAGGAGGAGGTCATTCGTGAGAATGTAACAACCCCTTGAGAGGGGGAAGTGTTGCATCATGATTGATGAACATGATGCAGCAATATATTTTTATTCACCAATTTTTATAAATTACTAGCGGATGTACCCGGCTTCGCCCGGGTTTTACCCGAGTAAAGGTTTGTCTAACGAACATTTGTTAAAACAATTCTCTATAAAATTATAAAAAAATAATAATAGATATATTTTGATAATTTGAAACTCGTAAATTTGAATCTCTCGATAAAGTGAACACTTTTTCCCGGTCCCTTGAAAGATACTCAATAAGTTGAATAAAATCAATATTAATTGGTTCCCTCGGTAATTGGAAGTTAAAGGAATAGTATCTTGCCTTGGAATTGTATCATTATTCTTGTCTCAAATAAATTGCCGTGTCATCCTGAATTTTGTCTTTCCTAATTTTCTACATTACAAAATCATCGTTTTATCTAGTGAACATTTTTTTCCCGGTCCCTTGAAAAATACTCGATAAGTTGAATAAAATCAATATTAATTGGTTCCCTCGGTAATTGGAAGTTAAAGGAATAGTATCTTTGCCTTGGAATTGTATCATTATTCTTGTCTCAAATAAATTGCCGTGTCATCCTGAATTTTGTCTTTCCTAATTTTCTGCATTACAAAATCATCATTTTATCTATTCTCCCAATATATACAGGGTCCATTATGAAAGAAATGAGCATTTACTGGCAAAATACATTTATTGATCGTAATTTGTGCAAATGTTCAATATTCTTCAAAATACATTCCTCCTGCATCAATACACTTGCGGAGACGCGTTTGCCACGCCTGAAACTCCTCGACAGGAATGCTTCTCAGGAACGTTGTAACATGGTGTTGGGTGTTTTCCACGGTTTCCCAATGTTTTCCTTTCATCTCTCTCTTGAGTCGCGGAAACAAAAAGAAGTCACATGGAGCTAAGTAGGGACTGTAAGGGGGGTGAAGGATCACCGGGGTGTTGCTCCGGGCCAGGAAGTTGGTAATGATGAAGGCTCTGTGGCTGGTGGCATTGTCATGGTGGAGCTTGACCGTGTCTTTAATGTCAGTCCTCACGCGTGCGATCCGGCGTTTCAATCTCCTGAGCACCTCCAGGTAAAAGGCTGTGTTTATAGTTTGTCCCTGCGGTACAAACTCACAATGGACTATTCCTCGGATGTCAAAGAAGACAATGATCATCGTTTTGATGCGCGACTTGCTCATTTGCGCTTTCTTGGGGCGTGGGGATGATTTTGTGTGCCATGCACAGCTCTGCCTTTTCGACTCTGGGTCGTATTCAAACATCCAGGATTCGTCTCCGGTTACTACAGAGTTCAGAAAGTCCGGTTCATTTTGAATCAAATTCAACAATTCTTGACAACGCAAAACTCTTAAGTTCTTTCTGGTCTTGCGTCAACACTTTCGGCACAAGCTTTGCACAGACCTTACGCATTTACAGATCCTCGGTCACTATCCCATGTACCACAAATGTGGACATGTGTAATGTGTCAGCAATTTGCTGGATGCTTAATCGACGGTCGGTACGCAAAATTTCGAGCACACGATCCACGACTCGTCAGTTCTGGCCGTTGTTGGGCGTCCTGAACGGGGTTCGTCGGCGACCTCCTCCCGGCCCTCCTTGAACGCCTTGTGCCACTTCCCAGACTGTGATCTTGAAATGCAATCGTCCTTGAAGGCTTTTTGCAGCATCTGGAATATTTCGGTTGCATTTTTTCCAAGCCTCACGCAAAACTTTATGGCGTATCGTTGTTCAAGCGAACGCTCCATCGCGCTATGTTACAAAAGTTGCAAACACACTTCAAGCGGAGGCATGTATCTCCCCTCACACTGCTCAAACTCAACTGACGACAGGATGGATTGAAAGGGCATATCCCTCCACCACATTTCCCACGGTTTTACCGTGCTGCTATCTATCGTCGCGTCACAATAACATTATGCTCATTACTTTCATAATGGACCCTGTATGTTGTAGATAAATGATAAAACTAACTTTGACTTGTGCACAATTAATAGGTAGAAAATCTTACTTTTGATAAATAATCTTTAAGATAATAAACTTAGTGATAATAAAACTTATAGATAAAAAAACTTGTTATCATCGTCGCAATGGGGGCGCTGCTTTCGAGTTAAATATACAAATCTGCAAATAACTCTAAGGATATTCAAGATATTCAAGAAATTATTTTTCAAAAACCTTCCCAGGGATATACCTAATAATGTCCCAAAATTTCACGGCGATTGGATGTATGGTTTTTGAATCTATAGAGTACAAACATACAGACAGACAGACATTCAATTTTATATATATACTAGCGGACCCGCCCGGCTTCGCCCGGGTTTTACCCGAGTGAATGTTTGTCTAACGAACATTTGTTAAAACAATTCTCTTTAAACTTATAAAACGTACTCGGCTTCGCCCGGGGTTTTACCCGAGTAAAGGTTTGTCTAGCGAACATTTGTTAAAACAATTCTCTAAAAACTTATTAAAAAATAAAAAAGATATATTTTGATAATTTGAAACTCGTAAATTTGAATCTCTCGATAAAGTGAACATTTTTTCCCGGTCCCTGTGTGCCTTGTCATCCTGAATTTTGTCTTTCCTAATTTTCTACATTAGAAAATCATAGTTTTATCTAGTGAACATTTTTTCCCGGTCCCTTGAGAAATACTCGATAAGTTGAATAAAATCAATATTAATTGGTTCCCTCGGTAATTGGAAGTTAAAGGAATAATATCTTCGCCTTGGAATTGTATCATTATTCTTGTCGCAAATAAATTGCCGTGTCATCCTGAGATAATCTTACTTTTGATAAATAATATTTAAGATAACAAACTTAGTGATAAGAAAACTTGTTATCATCGTCACAATGGGGGCGCTGCTTGCGAGTTAAATCTACAAATCTGCAAATAACTCAAAGGATATTCAAGATATTCATGAAATTATTTTTCACAAACCTTCCCGGTGATATACCTAATAATATCCCAAAATTTCACGGCGATTGGATGTATGGTTTTTGAATCTATAGAGTACAGACAGACATTCAATTATATATATTTAAGATAATATAAAAGAGTTTTAAAAATTGTAAAAAAAAAAAAAATGCATCGGCCGGGAATCGAACCCGGGCCGCCCGCGTGGCAGGCGAGCATTCTACCACTGAACCATCGATGCTTAAAAAAATGGCCATATTTAGGTATTCATTCCATTCCGGATTAGTCCGCGTAAAAAAAGTTCTTCAAATGAAAAAAAAAAAGAAATAGCCAAAAAACTAATCAAAATGCAGCCGAAAATTTTCCTCAGGTTTATAAAAAGCGACATGCAAAATATGGTACCAATTGGTTCAGTAGTTTTTGAGTTTATCGCGAAACAGACAGACAGACAGAAATTGACTTTTATATATATATAGAGATCTACTCTTCATTGTTGGCTTTTTATCTTACATTCATTCTTCATTGTTGACTTTTTATATTACATTTACTCTTCATTGTTTGCTTTTTATCTTACATTCACTCTTCATTGTTGGCTTTTTATCTTACATTCATTCTTCATTGTTGGCTTTTTATATTACATTCACTCTTCATTGTTGGCTTTTTATCTTACATTCATTCTTCATTGTTGGCTTTTTATATTACATTCACTCTTCATTGTTGGCTTTTTATCTTACATTCATTCTTCATTGTTGGCTTTTTATATTACATTCACTCTTCATTGTTGGCTTTTTATCTTACATTCATTCTTCATTGTTGGCTTTTTATATTACATTCACTCTTCATTGTTGGCTTTTTATCTTACATTCACTCTTCATTGTTGGCTTTTTATATTATATTCACTCTTCATTGTTGGCTTTTTATCTTACATTCATTCTTCATTGTTGGCTTTTTATATTATATTTACTCTTCATTGTTGGCTTTTTATCTTACATTCATTCTTCATTGTTGGCTTTTTATATTACATTTACTATTCATTGTTGGCTTTTTATCTTACATTCACTCTTCATTGTTGGCTTTTTATCTTACATTCATTCTTCATTGTTGGCTTTTTATATTACATTCACTCTTCATTGTTGGCTTTTTATCTTACATTCATTCTTCATTGTTGGCTTTTTATATTACATTCACTCTTCATTGTTGGCTTTTTATATCATATAGAAAATCATAGTTTTATCTAGTGAACATTTTTTCCCGTGTCACATTGCCGTGTCATCCTGAGATAATCTTACTTTTGATAAATAATATTTAAGATAACAAACTTAGTGATAAGAAAACTTGTTATCATCGTCACAATGGGGGCGCTGCTTGCGAGTTAAATCTACAAATCTGCAAATAACTCTAAGGATATTCAAGATATTCATGAAATTATTTTTCTAAAACCTTCCCGGTGATATACCTAATAATATCCCAAAATTTCACGGCGATTGGATGTATGGTTTTTGAATCTATAGAGTACAAACAAACAGACAGACAAACAGACAGACAGACATTCAATTTTATATATATAGATAGAAGATAATACAGAGATAATAAATCAGAGTGCTGAAAATATAACAGATATTAATTAATATTTATCCTTATTTTTTCCAAAAAAAAAAAAGGTTTTTCAAACTAATAATTAGATAGAAACCTTTCTGGTAGTATATTAAACAATTTTTCAAAGTTAAATTGCGATGAAATGAGTAGTTTGGTCCGGCATAAAGAAGAGGCATATAATCATTTTTTTCTATATGCATGATAATATTTAGAGCAGATTGTTGAATTATAACAGATAAATTAGAATATTTATCCTGATTATTTTTAGGCGAAAAGTTATTTCAAAAATTTTATTTGCTAGAAACCTTCCCAGTACTATACTAAATAACTTCCCAAAGTTTCATGGCGTTCCAATGAGTGGTTTGGTCAGGCATAAAGGACAGACACACACACATACATTCATTTTTATATATATAGATTAATTTTGATTATTGTTTATATTAGTCAAATAAAGATATATTTATAACCCAGGTTCCTGGAGCGCAGGACGCCAACTACCTGGGAAATATTAGTCAGACTATTTTCACTGATATGTATATTTCTAAAAATATAATTAATATTTGTATTCGGCACCACATGACTTGAATGTTTGGCATTAGAGAGGACAGAGAAGATCTCTTGACTAGTTTACACCTTCAAGGACTCCGCGTTTGCCGGTCCCAAGCCCGGATGAAAAAGGAGGAGGGGGAGCAGTAACAAGCTCGGTTAAAAACCTGGGCTCAGCTGGCCCGGCTGATAGTACCCTGGAAAGGCTCCTAATCCAGGGATACAGGATGAGCAGCGTTTGTACTCCATGTTAGGACATGGTGTCTGTTCCTCATGTCAGAGGCGGCCATTTTTTTGGAGCTAAGTCGGCCTGCCACTGAGTAGTGCTCCCAGTCTTAATGACAAAGGCAGATACATTCTACTTCACCCAGTGTGGTGATAAGAAATAATTATAAGAAGAAAATAAAGAGATTAACTATTTTGAAAGTGGTTGTTATATTAGTTTTTATCTTCTTTGTATTTTTAATGATTGAAACATACTCAGGAAAGGTAAAAAAAAACTAAGGTGAAGAGAAAATCAAGGTCGATGACGCTGCAAAAACGGGGTAAAAATATGCAAATTCAGTTATAATATTTACCTATAACTTATAGACATATATATATATCACCTAAGTAATAGTTAAATCATTAAATATCTTATAATAGTGTAGAATAAGGCGATTTCTCCCAAAAAAAAAAAAAAAACTCGCCACCTTTTTTTTTCGATTTTAAAGAAATAAAAGAATTCGACATAATTGAAATTATGTCTTTAATTTTATAATCAGAAGCCTCGTATGTATGTTGATCTATTCATAAAGGATTTCCCATAAAGATGTTGAAGTGTTTGTTGGTGCAAGTTCTGGGGAATATGATGGGTGGAACACAACCTTGCAATGGCTGTATCCCCGGCGATATTTTCGTGGAGAGAAACAACTTTGCTATTTGGAATTTTGCAATTCTACACGAAGTCTGAAGTATGATGATCATTTGATGAGCGGACGATGACGAGAATATAAATGACCAGAGATGGAGAGAGATAAGAGTTGATTGTAAATCAGAAGTCAACGTGTAGAACAACTATTGCACCCATTGGAATTCCCCGAGAACCCACAATCAGAAGTTTGCCCAACCGCAACTGTTGGTGGTAGCTCAAATGGAGCGAGTTAATGTCTTCCAGGCTAGTTAGTTGTTCTGCTCATTTAGCTGGACGTAGCTCGATAAGACAAACTGTTCGGCCCACAGCTTCATCAACCACAATTTATAAAGATTATTAGTAAATTTCTATCGGAAGTGGTCATTTAGAAATGTTTTTTTTTTTTAACTTCACATATTATAAAGCGTTAAAATCAATTATTTAAATCATAAAATCTTCAAGTTTTGTCATAAACTTAATCTTAAAAAGATACTCTCTGTGTGTTATAGTGGATACAAGGATCTGACGTCACGTCATGACATTGTTGATTTAGATGTAAAACGGCAGTTAGAGAATATCGACAAAGTAATTAGAAAATACGAAACCATTATAGACGCGTATGATTTAAAAAAAAATTGTTTATTTTTAAAAGAATCATACGCATCTATGTATAATAGTTTCGAATTTTTATAACAGATAGCGTGCTAATGCATTATAATATAATTAGAAAATAGTAGTAATAATTAAACAACTTAGATGCAGAGATTAATGTAGTTCCTAGTCGCGCTGTAGATATGACTCTACCAGTTATCGTAAACAATATTGTCGCGGAGATAAATAAAGCAAGGGCAAATTTAGGAATAATTAATTTATTATAAAGGGTATTTACCTTCTAGTTCTACAATAAAATTATCTACAAGAGATATTTATAGAGATATAGGCCAGATAATATAACAACTTATCCCAAGGTAAAGATAATAATAATGAGCGTCGTCAGCCACCAAGGGGTCCCGTTTTCCTTATTTACAGATAAGATTCCGAGAACCCCTCACACCTGTGGTCTCCCCCGGGGTCCAGGGATGATTGACAGGTGTCCCATCTGGATGGAGCTTCTTGACAACATAAAATGAACGTGGTTTCAAATCTCCGAATAAACATTTAACCTGATAATGATAAGGTACAATTTGGATTATTAAAATATACAAGTATCAGAGTCATAATCAACAATCAATCAACAATTCTGTATATATAGACCATCACTCTTCATATATTCAACCTTTTCATACGTCATCCAAAAGTTAGAAATATTAAATTATTTCTCTTTGAAATTAAAAATGATTTTTCATAAATAAAAAAAGAAACATATGCGGTTAAACTGGTTGTATAGCTTTATAATTATACGCCGCAGTCATTTATAAGTATTATTAGTCAGTTTAAATATTAGTTACGAACGGAGAAATATCGTCCAGGATAGCCTAGTGGACATGGCACCTGCCCGGTAAGCAGAAGGTTGTGGGTTCGATTCCCGCTCCTGGACACTTTTATTTTTCCGTTCGCCATTACTCTTCATATTTTTCACCCTCCATACGTCATCCATTCATATATAGACCATCACTCTTCATATATTCAACCTTTTCATACGTCATCCAAAAGTTAGAAATATTAAATTATTTCTATTTGAAATTAAAAATGATTTTTCATAAATAAAAAAAGAAACTTATGCGGTTAAACTGGTTGTATAGCTTTATAATTATACGCCGCAGTCATTTATAAATTCTGTCACCGCTTGCTTTTGTGAATGGAATAAATACCCAAATATGGCCATTTTTTAAATAAGCATTTGACAGGTTCTGGGCAAAAATAGTTGTTTTTTTTTTAGTCAGAAAATGATTATGACAATATTGCTGTATCATATTTGATTATCAGATACAAAATTATATCCGGAAAAATTCCAAAAAGCAGAGACCACGAGTGAAGCCAGTTCATTTTTAGTATGCAGGAACAAAATTCTAACAGAAAACATTCATTCGAGCAGAAGACACAAAGCCAGATCATCTCTTTGTAAAAATATCGCTTCTCAGACACAAAGTTTGGAGCGGGACGTTTCACAAGAATGACATTCACGGCGCCAATTTATAATTGTAACGAATAGTATTTGAATAAAAGCATTTAATCGGGTAAAACCCGGGCGTTGCCCGGGTCATTCGGCTAGTAGATTATAAACAAAAAATAATAAGACCAAATAAATAGTGTGTGAATTTTTATTCAATACTTTTGTCTGAAGATGGTAACAACGCTGTTACCGAAAAGTCACATATTATTTATTTGGGGTTGATCTTATTACCTTGTATTCGACCTGATACTTAATGAATCAAGAAAATCCACACACATTGGTTTGTCGCTATTTAGAAAAATATCAGTTGCTAAGCATTCCAGTAGATGGGGGGCACTTTCAACATCAGCAACTATGATAAGATTTTGCCATCTTTTTACTTATTTACACACTAATTTTGTAGATATATATACAACTATCTTTTGAACTGGGAAAGAGAGTGAAGGAAATTTTGAGAGAATTACTTTTGTATATTTGTCTTTTTTCTCCTTGAATATAGCCAATTTGATATAATGTAAAGAAATGTATTGACGCAAATATCCCTGAGTTTGGGATATCGTGTTATAGGATGTTAATAAAGTTAAATAAAGTTACTAATGATTTTTTAATGAGAATTTTGATGAGAGAATATTGATCTAAAAAGAAAATACCCCTCTCCCGTTAAAATAGACGTAAAACCAATGCACTATCTCTCTATCGTCTCTAAAAACGATCAGATTCGAGTCTGTGATGAACCACCAGCTTTGGCGAATTCACAAGGTTCAAAACGAATTCTACCTGGAGGTCATTTTATATTTATGAGGAAATTAAATTATTTTTTAGAAATATATCACTATATATATTCACACACCATAGCAAATATCTTTAGAGATATAATATTTGTTCCACCAATGTTTCCATACCGGTCTTAAACAGATTCACCACACGAAGGAATCACATATAGCATTGAATTATTAATGAATTTCTTTTTTGAAAGGAAATTTCCAGTCCTTCTTTCATTGCCCACGTCAATATGAAATCCTAATTACGCACCATACTGGCAAAATAATTTGTAAAGTCCGAAGATGGGTAATTACGATGGTGTGACTTCTGTGTTGAGATCAAAATTGCCAAGAAAGAGATTTATTTTCTCGACTTCTGTATTCCTGAATATTTATTCTTATCTCATCCCTCTAAATGTTTCTATTGGACTGCGAACGTTTGATTAGGTTGTATTCCGGCACATAACTGCACATAAATCCATGAGTCTTCTTCTCTTCTTCTTTCTTATCTCCACTCAATCATATTAGGGTGTCAAGCTTGTAAAGCTTGAAATTGACAACCATCATGATTGGGTGAAGTAGAATGCGTCTGCCTTTGTCATTAAGACTGGGAGCACTACTCAGTGGCAGGCCGACTTAGCTCTAAAAGAAATGGCCGCCTTTGACATGAGGAACAGACGCCATGTACAGCCGCTCCTAACATGGAGCACAAACGGTGCTCATCCTGTATCCCTGGAGCCCTTACAGGGTACTATCAGCCGGGCCAGCTGAGTCCAGGTTTTTTAGTGAGCTTGTTACTGCTCCCCCTCCTCCTTTTTCATCCGGGCTTGGGACCGGCAAAGGAGGAGTTTTCCATGAGTCTGAAGATACGTAACAAAGGTGAGAGAATCGATGGTTTATTTAGAATTCTATTACTGGGAGTTGTTCTCTCTCTTTGATGAAATATCTGATATCATTCATCTTCGGCCAACTTTGTTGTTTTTTCCGGTGATTTGTCTAGTTTGGTCGGTCAGCCATCTTCTTCTAGGGCTTTCTCATCCTCTCTTACCTTCAGCCATCCCTTGAACAATGCTTCAATGGGATTGTGGTAAATGATTTAATGCCAGTTCCTGATAACTTTGATCTGTTTTTTTGCTTCGATATATTCCCGGATATTTGTTAATATTGTAACGTAGTATTTATTAATTTTATTTATGTAACATAGTATTTCTTAATTTTATTATTTTTTATTTAACAGAGTGGTCATTTTATGTTTTATATCTTGCGACTCTGTAAATTTCCCTCGTGGCTTATCTTTTGTTTACCTTTGATAGTTTTGTCTTTCCCTGAAATAAATTTTGTTTCCTCCTGAAGTTTTTGTCTTCCCTAATTTTCCACGTGGCAATATTATAATCCATTCGGTAAAGACAATTCAGGCTTCCCAATTTGTTATTTACTGTAATCATATGACCTCAATAGAGCATAAAAAAAACTGTATTATGTGTTGGTGTTTTTTGGGCGTAAAAAGAGAAAATGTTACTTAAATATATTTTAATGTTATCTTTATGCATAGATACTACAAAAGTAAAATTTAAGAATTAAGAAGAAAAAAAATACAAAAAAGAATCAAGAAGGCACTAACTCAGTTACCAATTGTTAATCATCATATGCTAGCTGATGTTATCATCATCAATTTATATTTATTCATATATCTATATAATTTATTTACATAGAGAAAAATTCTAGAATTAATATACCTAACATTATGTAAATGATTTTTTTTGTATATCTATCTTATATTTCCTACTTCATTGTGTATATATATATATGTAGTATATTTTGAGTTAGATAGTTCACAACCTTCTTCTGATATTTATTATAACCCTATCTCTATATAAAAATATGTATCGATCTTGTAACAATGGAAGTGACAAATAAAACAAAGAGGTAGACGACGACAAAGGCCAGACGAAAACAACCCGGCGCCAAGAAAGTGGCGTGATTATAGGAACCAATCAGGACTCTCCACCATATGCGGGAGTCCAGTATATAAACGCCCAGAAATTAGACAAAGCAGTTGTTTTCAGAGCGACGCCGTTTTACGGTCGGTCGGAACTCTCACCCCCCCTTCTATCCGCGCAGGCTTAGGGCATCCGTGACGCCCGTGGTTCGACTACCTTCGTCCGTGGTCTACCTCTACCTCTTGGAGTTACCATCTAGACCTGCCTCTGTCTCTTGCTGTCCCCGTGCGGGAATCCCATCACGCACCCACTACCACGACTGCCCAATACATTCCACGTCGGGATTACTACAGAACCCGTTAAAGTCGACAGGATAACTGAGGACAGCAGCATGAGGAGGATGACGGAGGTCGGAGACGAATACGTCGCGGATGCCCTCACCAACATGCAGCCCCACTACGAAGACCTAGTAGGCCGCCTAACAGACGCCATTCAGGGACAAGCAGTGCCTCGTGCGGAGGAAGCCCTCATCTCCCCTTTCGACGGATCCCACGCAACAAGCAGCCTTCTTCCATACAGCCATCTCCAGAGATCAACTCCAGCCAGCATCAGCCACTTCAAGGTACTTTATACTTTGTTTCTGCCATTTCCCCCATAAATTTTATACTTATATTTTCACTTTAAGCATTTTAAAATCAATTATAACCTTTTTTTATATCATTTTTATTCAAATTTTAAAACTTTCACACTCTCATTTATCATTTTTACTTTATTTTAATCAAATTATAAATGTTAATTCATCATTTTCAATTTTATTATTAAAAATATTCAATCACGCATTTTTGTCAATTTAATAATCTTACATGCCTTTTTTAAATTCACCTAAAATGGCATTATCCAAATATGAAACTTTCAATTTTACATTAAAAAATCATATTATATTTTAATTACTCGAATCATATTTTCTAAACTTATTTGTGTGTTTTTTTAATACCTTATTTATGGCCATAGTATTAATAATTAAATTTATTACGCTCTTTATTTTACTTAACCTATTACTATTTCAATTGATATTTTCTCAATATATAAAAGTTTTAAAAATTAGGTCCCCACCATCTCTAAAATCGATCCTGTACATGAGACCAAAGGAGACGCCATCTTGGCCTCCTAAAAGGACAATTAAATCCACAAAATGGCGTCCAGCGCCACGACACTATTCCAAACTTCATCCCAACGACCAACCAGCTCAAGGACACACTGAACTCCCCCTAGTTTTTTTTTCTACTTCGTCTCTCCTTCCCTACTTCTAAAGGGGT